>JAODXP020000016.1:3912130-3917200 GCA_027497455.2 Sardinella longiceps | reverse complement strand
CAAAACAGTACACAGAAATGATGAATCTCAATCACATGTAATTTAAGTAATGCATATCACCAGCAAGCCACCCCAAAATCCACCAGATTGCAGGAAATCACATCAACGGAATGGAAAATTTCCCAGGGCAGAGTCCCCAGCCCCCCATTTGATTGTATTGTGCATCCCCCGCAGGATGGTCCCTAAAAACACCACAATGACGGGATCATTGAAAATCAGCTACAAATTTCTCACACGGGCCTACCACTGCACCCCTGCTCCTTCGGTTTAGCGTGTGCCGGAAAAATGGTGCCCCCACCCCCAAAAAAAAAAGAAAAATCTCATCTCCAAGGTTTTTGAAAAGTTCTGCCAACTTTTCAAAAAAGATGGTGATGATGGTGAGACTTTTTTTTTATCATGGACCCCAAACTCTTTCTCTATCAGCAGTAGAGGGAAGTGATTGTGTGCTGGACTTATGTGGTGTGCAGGTTAATGATTAGAGACAGAAACACCATAAATCTCACTGAGATGAAATTATGCTCCATATGTCACTATGTCCTATTATGTTATCACCAAGTTATCTGTAGGCTACACTACTTTTTATAACCATTATGCAAACTTTGATCAGGCTAGAAGCATAATTTAATCACCATAAATCTCACTGAGCTGAACTTTCCTTTCTGCTCAGAGTCCGTCTCTAATCATCTCACTTGATGTTCGGTTCTGTGGGATAAACCATCTGATGGAACGTAGAACCCTTTAGTGTGTGAATCTGAGCTGAACTACTAGAACAGTGTTAGAACTAGTGTGGACTGAGAGAGACTCCAGAACACTCAGGACTGCAGCACTACTGAGAGAGGAAGTGAAGTCAGCAGATCAGACATTCCACACCAGGGACTGGGACTGGGAGACAAAATGGCCTCCACATCTCTCTGAAGAGGAGCTCTCCTGTTTACGCTCACACACACACACACACACACACACACACACACACACACACACACACACACACACACACACACACACACACACACACACACACACACACACCTCACAGTCATGGAGGTTCAGTGTTTGTGAAGTCTGTAACCGCTGTGTCCAGTCTGCAGTGTGTGTTTGGGCTGTTTGAGACTCTTAGAGAAACACACAACTCTGTCTGCCTTGCTGAAGCACCAGACTGAGAGGTAAGGCCTCTATTATGATGAGCAGAAATTCTGCATTAAATAGGAATCATTTACACCCAAAGCATATCAGTCTTCAATGTAAAGATGCACTGGGCCGTTGTTTTGAGATGGAAGAATATCAGTGTTTCTCTGTAAATATGTCCTTGTTTTGAGATGGAAGACTAGCAGTGTTTTAGTCTAAAGATGTCCTTGTTTTGAGATTGAAGAATATTAGTGTTTTAGTGTAAAGATGTCTTTGTGTTGAGACTGAAGAATATTAGTGTTTTAGTGTAAAGATGTCTTTGTGTTGAGATTGAAGAATATTAGTGTTTTAGTGTTGGCTAAATATGTCCTTGTTTTGAGATATCAGTATTTTACTGTGAAGATTGGTGGTGGTTAGTGAGGTCCCCTTGCACTGTGAGCGTTTTGAGTACCTAAGGGTAGAAAAGCGCAATAGAAATGTTATCAATATTATTATTATTATTATTATTATTATTAAGATGTCCTTGTGTGGTCAGAGCCGTTCTTACCGCACTCGGGCCTCGAATTTGCCACTCTGTCAACTACAATTGACACACAGTATGGGAGTCAAACACTCTAACCACTGAGCTAAAAGCCCAGGCTTCCAACTCAGCTGCTAGAAGCAGTTCTTGAAGGACTAGAGTTGTGAGGATTTGCACCAGCTAGCCGAGCTAGTTAGCCACTGTTAGACTTGTTTTGAGGTGGAGGAATATCATCATTATTTACTGTAAATATGCACTGGTCCCTTGGGCCCTGTTCTCTTAATGAGCTAAACACATGCAGGGATGTTAGAATAGGCTGCTCTTTTAAAGTGAACACAGGCACTCCACAGGATATGTGTATGTTATCTGTGTGATGGAAACTGAGTAATCTGACAGAGAAGCAAATGACGTTAGTTTATTTATTCTGTAATTCTCTTTATTCTCTAGTTATAGTAATAATCCAGTAGTAGTGTCTTGGCTTGGACTACGTGATATTGGACTACTTGAGGATTACACCAGAATGACAATAGTTACATGCCATATCAGTTTAGAAAATAGCCACATTTCATTTTCAATTGTTTTTAGTACATCTTTTAGAGGGTTGAGTTGAGTTTTAAATATACCAGAATTCAAATATACCAGAAAACACTAGAATTCTATTGACACTTTTAAGCTAGATGCTATTATATTGGTGAGATGCTAAGTGACTCTGAAGGATTCAGTGATGCTAACCTCATGCTAAAAACACTGCAGTCGGAGTGAATTTGCCTGAAAGGTGACGTATTCCTTTAAAGTGGCGTATTCCTTTAAAGCTGTATTTGGCAAGTCTATGTAATTCCGAGACTTACAAAAAAATTCTGAATCATACAACTCGTTGGTCCCTCCCCTGTCTCTACTACGCTCCTCAATGGCCTCTCAAATCCCTTCCTTGCTGCAGCACCTTGCCAGCGGCTTGCTCACAGCTGTGATCGACAGACAGCTAGTTATCCCTCCCTGATTTTCACTTTAAAAGATAAGACAACGACGATCACAGGGTTTAGATCAGTGTTTCTCAAACTTTTTCAGACCGAGGACCACTTTGCTCAAAAATGTTTTTCAGGGACCACCTACCCTCACGCCCTCACCAAGTTGCATGCTGCTACTCCTTACCCTCTGACCAAATCGATAGGCATTTCTAAATTGACATTTATGGGAACTTCCAATTCAGATAGCTCAAAAGTTTTAATATAAATTACAGGTCTGCCTCATAGTATTCATTGTACAACTTCTCTTTGGCTTTCAAGAAATGTTTTTTTTTTTTTTCGGAAATCCCCTTGCGGACCACTTGAGATTGCTCACGGACCACCAGTGGTCCCCGGACCACACTTTGAGAACCACTGGTTTAGATAGAGCTAAAGAATTCGGGTTTATTTCCAAAATAGCCTTTTTCATGTACATGACAATTGAGTCATGTACAGAGAGTTGCTGAATAGCTTTAGTAAGTGCATGTGAACATCCTAACTGTGATCTGTCTCTGTTTCAGTAACACGCAATGGCAACTGGGGGCTCAAGTAAGAGATGCTCTTTTCTGTGCTGCGTGTGTGTGTGTGTGTGTGTGTGTGTGTATGTCTGTGTGTGTGACTGTGTGTCTTTGAGTGTGTGTGTGTGTGTATATATATAATCTAACACACGTCAGCCAGGTCAAAGTAATACACACTTTGTGTGAATGTGTGTTTTGTGTATGGGTGTACATAATGTAGTCTGTGTGTGTGTGTGTATGTACATACAATTATGTAGTCAGTGTGTGTTTAAGTTTGTGTGTGTATGGGTGAACATAATGGAGTCTGTGTGTGTGTGTGTGTGTGTGTGTGTGTCTGTGTGTGGGTGTGTGTACTCGCGAGTGCATGTGTGTCTGTGTGTATGTGTGTCTGTCTGTCTCTCTGTGTGTGTGTGGGTGTGTGTATGTGTGTGTGTGTGTTTGGGCGCTTGTTTCACATTATCACTGTCTTAAATACCTCAGCCAGGCTACTCACAACATTAATACAGTATCTCTCTCTGTGTGATGTGTGTGTGTGTGTGTGTGTGTGTGTGTGTGTGTGTGTGTGTGTGTGTGTGTGTGTGTGTGCGATTAATGCTGCTGTTTCCCCCTTCAGGTTTTAAACTGGTCATTCCTGATCGTGTTGTGTATTGTAATGATGGTGATGATGTCACGCTGCGCTGTCACCTGTCTCCTGAAACCAGTGCTGTTGCCATGGAGATCAGGTGGTTTAGGAGGACAGACTGTATCTACCTGCATAAGAATGGTCATGTGATAGAGGGGAGGGATTATGAAGACAGAGTGAGTGTGGACCCCCAGGAGCTGCAGAGAGGGAGGCGTGTCTCTCAGGCTGAGAGGGTGCAGAGGGGGAGATGGAGGAGTTTACATCTGCCAGCTCATCAGTGGAGACAACATGGAGGAGGGAAGAGTCAGGTTGGGGATCACAGGTAAGTCTGTCTGTTTCTCTGCTGTGAAGAGTTCAGTGCTGCTATTCATGCCACTGCACTATTCTCTCTTCTTCCACACACACACACACAAACAAACACACACGCACACACACACACAAACACACATAGACAGACATACACACACACACACCTAATGGCAGCCCATCACAGTGTAGCACAACACAGCTCAATAGAACATAATACAACACACACACGCACAAGCATATACTCTCTCTCTCTCTCTCTCTCTCTCTCTCTCTCTCTCTCTCTCTCTCTCTCTCTCTCTACACACACACACACACACACACACACACACACACACACACACACACAGAGACACAGACACATACAAACACACACAGACAGACATACACACACATACACCTAATGGCAGCCCATCACAGTGTAGCACAACACAGCTCAATAGAACATAATACAACACACACACGCACACACACACACAAGCATATACTCTCTCTCTCTCTCTCTCTCTCTCACACACACACACACACACACACACAGAGAGACATACATACACATGGCAACCCATTATAGCATAACGCAACATAGCTCACACACACACGCACACACACACACACACACGCACACACTCACACACGGGGTGTTTCTGTTTCTGTGCTGCCACTGCACTACTCTTATCTGCAGCACACACACACACACGCACATACATATATGCACGCGCACACACACACACACACACACACACACACACACACACACACACTAACACACACACACACACACACACACACACACACACACACACACACACACACACATACAGAGAGATAATGACTGTATTGTCAGTGTTGATATTGTATGTCCTCATGTAATGTGTGAGTTTGTCTCCATTGGTCCTCATTAATGATCTCATCTCTGCTTCTGGTTTCTTTAGGTTGGATAGGTAAGTACCAGAGAGGAGTTGGTGTGTTTGAGTTTCT
>JAODXP020000016.1:3899630-3909630 GCA_027497455.2 Sardinella longiceps | reverse complement strand
GAGAGGGAGATCACTGCTGAAGACAGAAAGAAAATGGAGGAATCTGTCCAGTCTCTGGGTGAGTGAGAGATGATTGGTGGAGATGTGATGAGGAGAGATGATTGGTGGAGATGTGATGAGTGATGAGTAGAGATGATTGGTGGAGATGTGATGAGTGATGAGTAGAGATGATTGGTGGAGATGTGATGAGTGATGAGGAGAGATGATTGGTGGAGATGTGATGAGGAGAGATGATTGGTGGAGATGTGATGAGTGATGAGGAGAGATGATTGGTGGAGATGTGATGAGTGATGAGGAGAGATGATTGTTGGAGATGTGATGAGTGATGGGGAGAGATGATTGGTGGAGATGTGATGAGGAGAGATGATTGTTGGAGATGTGATGAGTGATGAGGAGAGATGATTGGTGGAGATGTGATGAGTGATGAGGAGAGATGATTGGTGGAGATGAGATGAGTGATGAGAGATGATTGGTGGAGATGTGATGAGTGATAATGAGAGATGATTGGTGGAGATGTGATGAGTGATGATTGGTGGAGATGTGATGAGTGATGAGAGATGATTGGTGGAGATGTGATGAGTGATAATGAGAGATGATTGGTGGAGATGTGATGAGTGATGATGAGAGGTGATTGGTGGAGATGTGATGAGTGATGATTGGTGGAGATGTGATGAGGAGAGATGATTGGTGGAGATGAGATGAGTGATGAGAGATGATTGGTGGAGATGTGATGAGTGATAATGAGAGATGATTGGTGGAGATGTAATGAGTGATGATGAGAGGTGATTGGTGGAGATGTGATGAGTGATGATTGGTGGAGATGTGATGAGGAGAGATGATTGGTGGAGATGTAATGAGTGATTAGGATATATAATTGGTGGAGATATGTTGAGTGATGAGGTGGTCTGTGTGTGTGTGTGTGTGTGTGTGTGTGTGTGTGTGTGTGTGTGTGTGTGTGTGCAGTCTTTAACAGGTTATTCATCACCCTTTGACCTTGATTAAAGACTTTGCCCTAAAGAGTTTGCCCTGTGCTATTGTTTTACTGTACATGTACATTATACAGTAAGGCTGCAGTGGTGTGTGTGTGTGCGTAGATCAGTGTGTGCGCAATGATCATAGATAATAATAGTTCTGTCAGTTTCACTGTAGTCAAAATTAGGAACCATGAATGCAGTAATTTATGTTGGTATGGACCTGTTCTGGGGAACTCCCTGCCATCCATGTGCATACATAGAAAGCCAGAGGCAGGGAGAGCTATGGAAGAACCTCCAGGGGTAAAGAAAAGAGCAGGCAACAACAACAATAATGTCATGTTATAAAGACAGACACAGCCTAATTGAAAGGTGGAGCTTGGGAGGAGAGTGGGTGGCAATGTGCTGGCAGGGGAAAAGCTTGGAATGGCATAGCGGTGCAGCTATAGAGCCCTATGTTGAAATAGCAAACTAGCAAGCAAGTGCAGAGGAATCAGTTGGAGCAATTAGCTTAGTAATTAGGATCAGCTGCTGTAGAGGTGTGAGCTTGATGTCTGTGACCTGCCAGAACTAACGCTGTGCTGAATTTTGCCATTGATATTAAAGAGTGTTATAATAATAATATTATTATTACATAACAATAATAATAATAATAACTACAAAAGCGCTCAGAGAGCGCAGACCTCCGCCACGGCAATATGGTCACAAACACAATATACATTCCAGATCATGTTCTGGATCACCGATCGCCACCAAAATTTAATCAGGTCTTGCTTGTCCCAATATACACATTGTCCGAAAATTCCATCCAAATCCGTGCAGTACTTTTCGAGTTATCCTGCTGACAAACAAACAGACAAACAGACAGACAAACCAACGTGACCGAAAACATAACCTCCTTGGCGGAGGTGATAATAATAATAATAATAATAATAATAATAATAATAATAATAATAATAATAATAATAATAATGATAAGTGTTACTGTTTTCTGTCAGATCTCCCTGAATGTCTCAAGGCCATTGGCCAGTTAAAGGACAAAAACAAAGAGCTGGAGAAGAGCAAGAGGATGCTAAAGGAGAAAGAGAAAGAACTGAAAGAGAGAGACAGAGAGATGGAGGAAGAGACCAAAGAGATGAAGAAACTGAAACAGCAACTAGTAGAGAAGAATAGAGAGATGGACAATATGGAACAACTGCTAGAGAAGAAGAACAAGGAAATAACTGAAAAACAATCAACACATAACAGAACACCAGAAGACTCTCCAGGAGAAAGAGAAAGAAGTGAGAGACAAAGACAGAGAAATGGAGGAGAGGAAGAGACTTCTGCATGAGAGAGATAAACAGATAGAAGAGAGAGAGAATAAAATCAAAGAGAGAGACAAAAGGATAGAGGAGAAAGATAAAAAGATAGAAGACAGTGAGAAAATCATCAAAGAGAGAGACAAGAAGATAGAAGAAAAAGACAGACAAATAGAAATGAAAGATAAACAACTGCAGGACAAGGAGTTAGAGATTAAAGATGGAGAAAAAAATCTGAAGGAGAACATGAAACTTCTGGAGAATCACGAAGAGAGACTGATGGAGATGGAGAAGATTATGGAGGGCAAGAACAGAGAGATGGAGAAGATGAAACAGCAGCTAGAGGAGAGGAACAGAGAGATGGAGAAGACTAAACTACAATTAGAAGAGAGAGATAAACTCCTCCATCACAGAGACACAGAACTGGAGAACATGAGTAAACGACAGAGGGAGAGAGAGAGTCTACTGGAGAACATGACTAGAGAGCTGGAGACCACTAGAACGACAACTGGAGTCACTGGGGAAGGAACTGCAGAACAGGAACAGCCAACTACAGGACCTGAGAACCCAACTACAGGACCTGAGAACCCAACTACAGGAACAAGAGAGAGCAGACAGAGGAGAGAGACAGACAGCTTGAGGAGAGAACACAGGAACATCAGAATGGTGAGTATGGCAGATGTAGAGTGTCTTTACAATCACCATTCATTAAAGTGACTTTGTAATTCCTCTACATTCAATTTCAACATTATCAGTGTTATTTACACTGTCAATCTTTGTCCTCAGAGATGGAAGCCAGTAGAACACAGTTGGAGTCTTTAGACAAGGAACTACAGGAGCTGAGAAACCAAACACAGAAACAAGAGAAGGAGCTGGAGGAGAAAAACAAGATCTTAGAGGATAAAGAGAGACATTTAAAAGATAAAGATGTGGAACTGAAGGAGAAACACACACTCCTACAGGAACAAGAGAGGCAGCTGAAGGACAGAAACAAGCAGCTGGAGGAGAGAGACAGGCAGTTGGAGTTAGTGAAGAGAAACGATGGTAAGTAAATGAAAAATACACATACACACATGCACGCACGCACGCACACACACACACACACACACCTTAAGGTTGCATTGCTGTAATGGCTGCCCATCAGAACATAACACAACACAGCAGAATGAAAAATAAGGGAACACAAAACAATGTGTTTATAACGTGACACGTGATGGGGGGGGGGGGGGTTTAGTTGTGTCAGATGCAACGCCAGTATGCCATTACAAGGGAATGGTCACTCATGCCCCCTAGAGTTCTGGAGTTTATAGATGGACGTGATAACTCTGACTTTATGATAGTGAATTGGTGTTTAGAATTAGTCTTTAGCGCTATTTGGGCGCCTGTGACGATATTGACACCGTTCAGTTACGATTTAAACGAGGATTCAAACAGTGTGCTTGTCAATTGCATGCAACCTGCTCATCTGGATCTCTCCATTCATTTAGATAGGGCCTTGCACTTACTAAGTCAAAATAACTCCCCGAAGGCGTCTCCAAGATGGCTGCCGAGTGAACGGACTTGCCTTAGAAGGACTTCGATAACTCTAAGTGGTGACAAATCCTTTAAGAAATTCCTCAGTCCAGATACTTATGCAGATGCCTTTGCCGTGAAGTTGCTAAGAAACAGACAAACAGACAAACTAATTCTGGTGACATCATAACCTCCTTGGTGGAGTTAATACAGTACTAGCTCTGTAAATGTATGAAATTACTCTAATGTACAGTATGTGAATCTAGATAATGTTATTGTTGCAGTTAAACAGACTACTGATCCAGTGTGTGTTTGTGTTGGGCTCCCGGATCCAGATCCTCCTCCCATCAGGAGAAGACGGAGTAAAGATGATCCTCCAGACAGTAAGTGAACAGTGACCTCTCCATTCATGACCCCCCTGGACTAGTTAAAACATGGACTAGTCCACTATGATTAGGGTGATAGGAGCGCTCTACTCACTATATTACATCTTTGGGTGTTGGTTTAAATTAGAACATGCAATAAAACGTAAAAAAACACACTCTCCGTATATCTTTTTACACATTTATTGGAACATGTCCGCAAGTGTGCGTTTCGGCCCTAGGCCATCATCAGCTTGTGACTTGCGGACATGTTCCAATAAATGTGTAAAAAGATTTAGAGTGTGGTTTTTTTACGTTTTAATGCTAGTCCACTAAGGGGCATCAGTAGTACTAAGGATATGAGAGATGTGTCACATAGATGTCCTCAGTGATCAACTCTGGGTCCTAATGTCCCACTGGCTACTCCTAATTCATCTGGAGTATCAAACCAGTACTAGATCACCCTTCAAACCGTAGTATAATGTTCTCAGTGTGATGCAGTTAGATCCAGGATATCTGACTGTATAAGATCCAAATACAAGTTTGCTTGCTGTGTTTGCTTATTGTTCTTTAATGTTCTATGTAAGGAATTTGCTTGTTGTGTTTGTTGATTGATGTTCTGTTGTAACTGATGCACTTTGTGTTGTCTGTGTTTGCAGTGGGCGGAGAGCTTGCTGGTCCAGCCCCCCCAGTGTCTCCTGCTGTGTCTGAGCTGAGGCTGGTGCTGCTGGGGGGGAGTGCAGCTGGGAAGAGGGCAGCAGGAAACACCATCCTGGGCACACACACACTCACACACACATCCACAGAGACCCAGCACAGTGAGAGCAGACAGGGGGAGGTGGCTGGGAGACGGGTGACCCTGGTGGAAACTCCAGACTGGTTCTGCAGTGGACTCTCTGAGAAGGACATGAAACAGGACGTGGGGCTTTGTGTCCGTCTGTCTGCCCCAGGACCTCACGCCTTCCTCCTGCTGATTCCAGTGGAGCCGTCTGAAGGGGAGGAGAGGAGGATGCTGGAGAAAATGGAGGATATTTTTGGGGAGGGCTGTTGGAGACACACACTGATCCTCTTCACCCATGCTGAGGGGCTGAGAGAGAGGAGTGTGGAGGAGTTGCTCCAGACAGGGAGCCAAGAGCTCCAGCAGCTGGTAGAGAAATGTGGGAACAGGTGTCACCTTCTCAACGTTAAGGACAGACCTGATGACACTCAGATCACACAGCTGCTAGAGAAGATAGAAGAGATGGAGTCAGGAAACAGAGAGAGATTCTACAGCAGTGAGACGTACCAGGAGGCAGAGAAACAGATCAGAGAGATAGAGAGAAGGATGCAGAGAAAACGAGAGATGGAGGAGAGGAAAATGAGGGAAGAAAAAGAGAGAAGAGAGGAACTTGATAAAAATATGGAAGATTCTCTTAAGAAGATGGAGGGAGAGATTCAACAACATGAAGGAGAAATAAGAGAGTTGAAAGAGAGAACAACAGAACTGGAGCAAAAGATGGAAGAAGAGAAGGATGAGGAGAAGAGGAGAGAGCTGGAGAGAGAGTTACACAGAGAGATAGCACAGAGAGAGGAGTTACAGAAAAAACTGAGCAGATTGAGAGAAAAGAGAGAGGGAGAGAAGAAAGAGATGGAGGAGAGACACAGAGAGGAGTTGGAGGAGATGAGAGAGAGCTATGAGAGAGAGGCCAGGGCTGAAGCAGAGAGAAACCTCATGAAGATCATCCTGCCGGAACTACAGAGAAACATCAGCATTACTAAGGAGAAGATGGAGGGAGAGTTCAAGAGAGAGATGGAGGAGAAGAACAGAGAGATGGAGAGAATGACGTTGGAGATTTTCCAGTTGAGAGAGGAGAGACAGAGGGGCCAGGAGCTAATCAAACAACTGGAGGAGAGAGGCAGAGAGGAAAAAGGAAAACTTGGTAATTACAGTCTGTTCATCAGGCCCTCAGTATCATAATTACTCATACCCCTTTTCCACCTCCATGAGTCATGTGCTGCTTCTGGGCAGCTGCTTCTGCCAGTTTGGTGTTGGAGCTTCCTGCCAACTAGCCAATAATCTGTTTGTTTCTCCACAGGCTGAGAACTAGTGAAGACCTACATTGTAATTCACTTCATAAGCTTCTGTAGTGCTAGCAATGTCACAATGGACTACTAATAGATGTCCACAAACCATCTACATTTAGAATGTAAAAAAAACACCTGACATGGAGGTTCTTGTTTCTGGATCAGCATTTAGTTGGTGCCTGTTGGGGTTGGAATCTGTTTTCCAGAGTCCAGGTGCATTAGTGTGGTAAAGCTTAGAACTGGTTTGAGATGAGGTACTGGCCCTGAGACGGTACTTTAACTGCATTGGTGGAAGAGGAGTGTCAGTGCTTTTCATTCACAACATCAAATGCTCCTCTTGCACAATTCAAAGAGATTCTCATCCTATATGTGTGTGTGTGTGTTGGTCTCACAGGTCCAGATCGTCCTCCCATTAGGAGAAGATGGAGTATGGAGGACCCACCAACAAGTAAGTCCTCATTTAATGCTTTGAATCCCTCATGTTAATTAATTGTTGTTATCGACATAGTATGAGTAGTAGGAGTATTGGGCTGTGTCCGAAATGGGAAATATGCTGCCTTTGAAGGAAGCATTTGGTGGCAGCAAGGCATCAAGGCATGTCTGAAACGAATAAATGCATAAAATCCTGCCATCGAAGGTCGAAGGTACCCGTTTTGCCCAACTTTGAAGGAAGCATAGATGTATTCGATATCTTGGAAACGGTGCTTAGACAATTATAAATAAAGAAAAGATGGTGTTCTAAATTGCTGCCTTGCTTGGTTGTTCAAAACTAAGCTTTTATCATCTGCCTTCATACCTTCTACAGTAGGTAACTGCATAGATGGTGAAGTCAGCGAGGCAGCATGTCACAGTCTAGCTGACTCCCTGCTATACCTCACCCCTTAGGCGTGAGGATTAACACTTAGGCCCAATCCCATTTCTACCCCTTAACCCTCCACTTAGCCCTTCCCCTTGGTTTTTGGGTCATTCCACGCCAACTCACCCAATTTTCAGAAATTTTCCCAGTTCATGTCATGGATTTCATTGAAAAAAGTCACATTTATACTCTCTCTGAGAAATGTAATCTGTCAAATATCAAGTTCTACCCCAAACCATTTTCCTTCAATAAATTCTTGAAATATACCTTTTAAGGCAAATGAGCCTATATGCATCTCTCTATATTAGGCCTCACCAATTAAAGGGATTTCAATGGATAAGCCTGTAATTTTCACCATGCCTAGATATGATCCCAACAATGATTTCTAGTTGAAATTTAGCCTGTTTTATGCAAAACATGGACTGTTATAGAATAACATAAATGCTTGTCCTCGAGCATCAAATCTTTACATTTAAATTCACATCTCTTCGGTTTTCAATATTTTGCTGCGAAACTTTCTGAAATTGTAGTTTTACCTTGGTTCTTCAAGTACTGAAAGTAAAAATGTTTGCAAGCAACGATGAGCAGGTGCCAGAGGCTCAAATGGCATCCAAGCTGAAAAGGGTGTTTTTTGGCTACTTTGGGACCACTGGAGACCAAAGGGATTTGTTAGAATGCTTCCATTCTTTTTCTCAGAAAGACCACCTTTATATCAGGCACATATGAAAATTTCAGAGATGTGTTAGTGTCCAATTTTTTCCACATTTTTTTGAAAATGTATAGATGACGCACTACAGGTGAATGGAGTAGGATTTAAATTAAGACATATCACAATGAAACTTTCCCACTTCCTCACTTACATTAAGGTAAACATTTTTTGTATTGGACGTTTTCTAAAATTGTATGTTTAAGCAATGCAAATAAAGCATTATCAACTTAAATCAGCTGTGTGTAGGATTGTGGCCAAAATTGGTACTACAATCATTTTCAAAATACACAGCTCATTGTAGTACCAATTTTGGCCACAATCCTACACACAGCTCATTTAAGTCGATAATGCTTTATTTGCATTGCTTAAACATACAATTTTAGAAAACGTCCAATACAAAAAATGTTAACCTTAATGTAAGTGAGCAATTGGGAAAGTTTCATTGTGATATGTCTTAATTTAAAATCCTACCCCATTCACCTGTAGTGCGTCATCTGACACATTTTCAAAAAAAATGTGGAAAAAAATTGGACACTAACACATCTCTGAAATTTTCATATGTGCCTGATGTAAAGGTGGTCTTTCTGAGAAAAAAATGGAAGCATTCTAACAAATCCCTTTTGGTCTCCAGTGGTCCCAAAGTAGCCAAAAAACACCCTTTTCAGCTTGGGGGCCATGTTTGAGCCTCTGGCACCTGCTCATCGTTGCTTGCAAACATTTTTTACTTTCAGTACTTGAAGAACCAAGGTAAAACTACAATTTCGGAAAGTTTCGCAACAAAATATTGAAAACCGAAAGAGATGTGGAATTTTGAAATGTAAAGAGTTGATGCTCGAGGACAAGCATTTACGTTATTCTATAACAGTCCATGTTTTGCATAAAACAGGCTAAATTTCAACTAGAAATCATTGTTGGGATCATATCTAGGCATGGTGAAAATTACAGGCTTATCCATTGAAATTCCTTTAATTGGTGAAGCTTAATATAGAGAGATGCAAATAGGCTCATTTGCCTTTAAAAGGTATATTTCAAGAATTTATTGAAGGAAAACGGTTTGGGGTAGAGCTTTGATATTTGGCAAGGTTACATTTCTCAGAGAGGAGCATAAATGTGATTTTTTTCAATGAAATCCATGACATGAACTGGGAGGCCTTAGGTGAGTTGGCGTGGAATGACCCTTTTGCGCGTTTCCGTGAGGTGAAGGGGTGTCCCAATTCTCCTTGGGCACAAGGGGTAGGGCTAGGGGCAAGGGCTACCTAGCCCTTCAAACGAAGCCGCTCCAGGACCCCCCCTCAAAACGAAGGGGTATGACACACGTAGTTTTCAGCAGTGGAAGATGAGCACAACTGGCAAAGGATACCAATGAATTCGGTATTTATAATAAAGTTTAGAAACCTGGAAGTTGTTTTATGTGTTATATTCAGTATTGTGACAACAAAATATACGTTATCCTGTCAGGTTTTAGGTCATAACATATTTTGTGTCAACGGAGGTTAGCAATGCTAACGTAATTAACGTTTAACGTTAACGTCGGTTATCTAGAAAGTTTCCAACACGTCTCTTGTTTAAGATGTTATCACGTTTTCATATTTTATTTGTTAGTCCTCGAAATTACCGTTTTGTATCATATAGTAAAAGTTGGACTTGAACACAAGTCCGTGGGCACGTTATTTTCTAATGGTAGTGAATTGACGTATCGTCTCATTTCCTATGTTTACATCCCTTTCACTTGTCACTCGGTTTCAAGGGATAAGGGATAGGCGAAGGGGGAGGGCAAAGGAGAAGGGGAAGGGGGAAGATTAGAAATGGGATTGGGCCTTAGACTTCAAAGCCAGACTAAACCCTGGAGGAAGTGGCTTAAAAAATAAAAGCTGGGGTGGAGAAATTCATGATCTTATGCGCCGATACATTCTGTCACTATTTCTGGGTCCTTTATGTATGTTTAACCTAAAAGTCATACAAAATTCTTTGAATCAACAATGGAGGACTGCACAGTTCTCAGACTTCCTAATGGCGTGTGTGTGTGTGTGTGTGTGTGTGTGTGTGTGTTTGTGTGTGTGCTTGCAGTGGGTGGAGAAAGTCCCCAAGTGTCTCCTGCTCTGATGGAACCAAGGGTGATGCAGTTGGAAAAGAAACTGCAGGACTTGAGAAATCAACTACAGGAACAAGAGAGACAACTGGAGGAGAGAGACAGACAGCTGAGTGAACGTGATAAACGGCTGGAG
>JAODXP020000016.1:3886886-3899530 GCA_027497455.2 Sardinella longiceps | reverse complement strand
CAGTGCGTTTGATCATGATGGCCAGTGAAGCCATGTTGGGGCATGACATGCATTTTAGATGACCATTCCTAGCTAGTCCAAATATTGTAAGATGGAAAGACAAACATTAGCTTTATAGTCTAGGAGATGCTCCATAGGGGCCCATAGTGGACCTGGAAATGTTGAGTACCCTTAAGGTTTATTAATAATCCAAAGTTGTTGTTTTTTCTTTGTTTGGGATCAAATCCAACTTTGTTGCTGAAAATTGTACTTTTGCCAATTTGCATAATTAAATATAAGGAACTGTATTAAAAAAATCAATACATGTTATAACCTAGCCTTTAGTTGAGGTACTAAAGATGATCTCATTCAAAATTATGCAAATTGCCCAGTGTGGCAAGTAGCAACTAAAACTATTTCCTCCCCTATGCCTACAGACCACATATCAGTCATACAACTTTAGGGTACTCAACATTTCCGGGTCCATAAAACTTCATTAGACTAATATGTCATCTACATACATTTTCTAATGATGTAGATTTTCAACATCACAACTATGTGGTGGTTGTAAATGCTGTTTTAAGGGTGATTCTCTACTTAGAATGCTTTAAATGTTATTGGATATTGTATGGTCTACCACAGTCAGTGTGCTTCCCATGCAGTGTGTGTCTGTGTTTGGCTTCCAGGTTCGTCCCAAGGGGGAAGAGACAGTGTAGACTTCACTCCTTCAGACCGTAAGTCTTTATGTTTATAATCCTGGGATCAAGTGAGTTCTGGGACATTTGTTTACACCAACAAAACTGCATCACCAATGATATGAATGTTTAGTTGTTAGTTACATCTTAAGTGTATGCTGAATGAATGAAGACTTATTTGTGTGCTGGGATTTTATTTTTTAGTGAGTTCGTGTCTTATTTTTTAGTGTGTTCGTGTCTGTTTGTATCTTTGAGAATACAGCTATACTATATAAATGTGTGTGGCAGTTCAATGTGATTTTGTACATTTGCAGTGGGTGGAGAGAGTCCTGGTCCAGTCCCCCCAGTGTTTCCTGCTGTGTCTGAACTGAGGCTGGTGCTGCTGGGGGGGAGTGCAGCTGGGAAGAGGGCTGCAGGAAACACCATCCTGGGCACACACACACTCACACACACATCCTCAGAGACCCAGCACAGTGAGAGCAGACAGGGGGAGGTGGCTGGGAGACGGGTGACCCTGGTGGAAACTCCAGACTGGTTCTGCAGTGGACTCTCTGAGAAGGACATGAGACAGGACGTGGGGCTTTGTGTCCGTCTGTCTGCCCCAGGACCTCACGCCTTCCTCCTGCTGATTCCAGTGGAGCCGTCTGAAGGGGAGGAGAGGAGGATGCTGGAGAAAATGGAGGATATTTTTGGGGAGGGCTGTTGGAGACACACACTGATCCTCTTCACCCATGCTGAGGGGCTGAGAGAGAGGAGTGTGGAGGAGTTGCTCCAGACAGGGAGCCAGGAGCTCCAGCAGCTGGTAGAGAAATGTGGGAACAGGTGTCACCTTCTCAACGTTAAGGACAGACCTGATGACACTCAGATCACACAGCTGCTAGAGAAGATAGAAGAGATGGAGTCAGGAAACAGAGAGAGATTCTACAGCAGTGAGACCTATCAGGAGGCAGAGAATCATCGCCAAAGGATAGAGAGAAGAATAGCGAAGGAGTGGAGGGAGAGGGTGGAGAGGAAAGAGAAAGAGATGAGAATTGTACATGAAAAAGAATTGGAAGAATCAAAGGATGAAATGCAGAAGAAAATCCAAGAGAAGGACAACATGATCCACGACCTAGAGGACAAAATCACAATGCTAGAGAGAGAGCTGGAGAATGAAAATGATGAGGAGAGGAGAATAGAGTTAGAGAGACAGCTGGAGGAGGAGAAGAGGAAAAGGAGACAGACAGAAATAGAGAGAGATGAACTGATAGAGGAATTTGAAAAAGAGAAGAGAGAGATGGAGGAGAGACACAGAGAGGAGATAGATGAGATAATGGAGAACTATCAGCAAGAGGCTGAGGTTGAAGCAGAGAGAAACCTCATGAAGATCATCCTGCCTGAACTACAGAGAAACATCAATGTGTTTAAAGTAAATATGGAGGGAGAGGTAAACAAACAGATGCAGGAGAAGAATAGAGAGATAGAGAATATTCTTCAGCAACTAAGAGAGAAAGAGAGGACCATATCTGTGCTGAGACTTCAGGGTAAAGGTGATGGAGAGAAGAGTACTGGGGAAGGTATCGGTAGTCAAGAGCAACAGGAGAAGGACAGAGAGATAAAAGAAATAAAAACTGTACAGGAGGTAAATGACTTGAGACATGTACTGGCTGAGAAAGAGGTAGAGATCAACAACATTCGTCGGGAACTGAAAGAGAAAGAGAGGATCATTACTGAGCTGAGACAGGGTAAAGGAGATGGAGAGGAGAATATTGGGGAAGGGATGATTAGTCAAGAGCAACAGGAGAAGGACGGAGAAATAAAAGAATTAAAATCTGCACTGGCTGAGAAAGAGAGAGAGATTGAGGAAATGAGACGGATGGGGGAAGGGATGGTTAATCAACAAGACGACAGAGAGATTAAGGAATTGAAACACACACTGGAGGAGAAAGGGAGAGAGATCAAAGAACTGAACCACACACTGGCAGAGAAAGAGAGACAGATTGACAAAGAACAACAGCAAGTTTATGAGACAAAGAGAGAGATGGAAAGTATGAGACTGAAATATGAGCGAGAACTAGAATTACTTAAGAGTGGTGGAAAATAATGTTCAATTCCTTTGTTTGAGAGAGGGAAAGTATGAGACTGAGACAAAATCAAGAGCTACTGTAGAGCTGACTAATAAGAGTGGTGGGAAATAAGTATTAAATTCTTTGTGTAGGACTGAGTCTGTGATATGAGGATTCATCTCCAGAGATTAACTAGACTTGCATTTAATAGCACCGCCTCTTTTTCACTCTTTTTCGCTTTCCCCCGTTTTTCTTTTAGTTTTTTAGTCTGATATAGTGGTGGATATACTTCTTTTCATATTGTTGCTTTCCATCAGTTTCCCCCCCTGGTTTTTTTTATTTTGTTCGCTTTTAATTTGTGATTTGGATTTTCTTTTTCTGCGAGGATCTCGCAGCACTCCAGTCCAGACGTGTTTGATTGTGAGGGAGAGACACCAGCATGTGAGGGACAGAGAGTGCCAGTAAGCTACCTCATCCGTGGTGGTGATCGATAGCCAGTGGAGAAGACTAGGAAGGGACGAGATGTGGCAAGGCAGTGGCAGAAACACTGGGCTATTAATCCCACAGAGGCCATGACTATGCTACACAGCTCTGATGCTACATCTGACTTTGGAGGCGCTGTCACCTGCTTGTGGTCCGATGTCAAGCTGCACTCCATGGCGTTCCCCTTATGTTGGTGCGCTGTGAATGATCATCTGCATAGCTGCCTTGAAGTACACTTGAAGGCGCTGGTAGGCCATGAACGTCATCTGCACGGCTGCCTTGATCTACACCAGCAAGCAGTAGTGTCGTCTTCACAGCAGCCATCACACGTCTATTCCACTCTTTCCACCCTCTCCTCCTGCTGGCCACATTTGGGGACCGTATGTTGCAGGCGGATTATTTTCCTGATGAAGATGGACTTCCTGATCAAAATGAATTTGATTATTTTTTATCAAAATGGATTATATGGTTTCATTATTTTATTAATTTTATTATTATTCCCTCCGCCAAGGAGGTTATGTTTTCAGTCACGTTGGTTTGTCTGTTTGTCTGTCTGTCAGCAGGATAACTCAAAAAGTACTGATTCGGATTAAATTTTCGGACAATGTGTATATTGGGACAAGCAAGAACTGATTTGATTTTGGTGGCGATCGGTGATTCAGAACATGATCTGGAATTTATATTGTGTCTGTGACCACATTGCATTGGCGGAGGTCTTTGCTTCTCTAGTTTTATTTGAAATAGGCCCTAGATTTTGTTTATATATTTTAATTATTCTGTTTTCTCTCTCTCTCTCTCTCTGAAAATGCAATTTCACTACATGTTTTACAAAAGTATTCCTGTGTATGTGACAAATAAACCCTGAATCTGGAATCTGGGTATGGGATTGCATCCATGAACGATTGCAAGCTAAAGGTTTGAACTGTAGACACAATTAAATCTGATTTCACCCAATCGCTAACGTTATGCGCCAGCTTAGCCGTGAAGTAAGCTATGCTACACCAGCAGAAACCTGGCGTAATTTCTCACAACTCTTGATCCTGCATGCTTTTCGGTTCTGTATAAAATTGATCACTGCGAACGATGCCAATGGTCGGAAGGCCAGACAGAGTCATTGAGGGAGATGATTATTGAGCTGAAGTACATAGGAAAGCAAGGCCAGGCTACCACTTTAAGCCCCACCAATCCCCCTTTGCCCCCAGCACATTGATGAAGACATTTAAATAGTACTTCCACAATAGAAATCCATATTGTATCCTCCTCCCCCTCCCTGAATCTGATGTGATTTTTTTTTTACAGTATTTATTTTTTTTATTTTTTAATGTAGGCTCTATACTGGTATGTGGCCGATTTTTTGTGCGATTTTTATTGACTCTGGATAAAGTTATTACTATCTAGATGCAGACACATTTCAGTGTAGGCCAACTGGCAATAAAATGTACTGACTGATTTACGATTTGCTGCTAAATGACGAGTTCACATTACACTGTCAAATGTACACCAGTCAAATTAATAATGTAAGAGTATGTAGTAACTTACTGTCATTAATATATTATACACGCATGCCAGATTCCTCTCACTGTCACTTTTTCACATATGCACAACATAGTAATTGGTTGATACATTGGTAGATTCCTTTACTATAATTGGTTGACACACGTCACTGGTTAACACATACTGAAAGTCAATCTCACTACCGGAAATGTGGCTCAAAATGATCTGTGCTCTCAGCTAATATAAATGAAGTGTCAAAAAGGGAAAGTCTGCAGTGTGTGTGCAAGTGTCTTCTATTCACTAGTAGTACCAAATAGCTCATATACTCAGTTAAGACTTCATGATACTAGAGATCTTTCTACAAAATGTTAGATGCACGTTACTGATGATGAACTCTGTAATTGAATGGTATTTGTTTTTTGCTCACAAAACAAATCCTGTGAACTTCAAATTACTAAATATTGTAGGCTACAGTCAATCTTACACTCTAACCCACTATAGGATTATATTCCAATTTGACTCATATTTTAAAGGTGAATAATTCCAGTCTGCATAAGTTGCAATGTGTAATTTTTCAACGGTCTTTTATATCAACATTGGAGAGCTCGACTTGGGCCTGCATAAAGGGGGACTACAACATACACACACACACACACACACACACACACACACACACACACACACACACACACACCCACACACACACACACACACAGTAGGTCTCACAGTGGGTCTTTGGCCTACAGTATATGGGTGTGCAATATAACAGAGCTACGTGTCATAACATGCAGCCACAGTTTCCCTCAAGACAGATGGGTAATAAACTGCACCATAACTCCTGATCTATTTCTTGGTCTGTCCCTGTCAAGAGGGAGATGACAGCAACGTTGGCTAGTAGATGCTGAAGTTAATCATTAAATAATCTAAAAGACATCATGACCATAAACCTCTCTGGTGATCTTCACTTTCTGGTCAGTTATCTTGTTAGTCTGTATCTTGTGACTGATGTTGATGTTTGGTTCTGACAAGCAAAATCTCTGTTGTAATGTAAACACTTTATTTGTGCTCACACATTAAGGGATCTTAACTGCCCAGAAAGACGCTCTGCTCTCTATTGCTACCTGCAAGGTAAGACTAACTTTGTGGAAAAGGAAAAGTTTGTTCAAATATGTGATATGTAACCTTATCAATGTCAACTTTTTTTTTGTAATGCTTGTGCTCAGATTGTATGAAGATTTAGTTTTCTGTTGTTTTCAAGATTTCATTTTTTTTGTTTTATTATGATTATTTTTTATATTCTTACTTTCAATTTTTAATCGTATCTTTGTACACTCTGCACCATTGTAATTCAGGAGTTTCTCCCTCATTGCGTTTAAATAAAATTAATGAATGAAAAATATGAATAGTTTATGTACAATTTACCAGCGAGAAGACATAACATTGGCTTAAATCCTGTCATGCTACAGGATGTTCCATTGTGATGTGAATCGGTCTGTGCACGTCAGACTCGGCTACCATTGAGTGAATGTGAGGCATGTATTGTATTGTAAAGTGTTTTGAGAGCTTGTAGGAGTAGAAAAGTGCTATATTAACACAGTTCCTATTTTCCATTTGAATCTCAACCATGCATCAAAATGACAATGGGTATTATTTATAAGGCTTCGTGTTCTGTTTTCATGGAAAGATTTGAATTCCTTTGAAAACATGAGCATTTTTAAGAAAATACAATATTGGCATTACTAAGACATAGATGCTTAGGGTTCTGACAAAAACATGACCTCACTAGTATGACTGGAATCGATTTGATTTCCGTCTTCGATCATCAGTTTATGGCTAAGATATAACATCGTATCTTGTCAGCAATTTTGATATGAGTGGCCTGGGTTGGATTGATCTTTAACCTCTGTTGGAATTGTGTGAATGCACTGATTGGGAATTATTATCTGTCTCTGTTTCAGGAGGACACCATGGCAGCACGGGGCACAGACAACGGTTAGGAATACCGTGTGTGTGTGTGTGTGTGTGTATGTATGTGTGTGTGTTTGTGTGTGTGTGTGTGTGTGTGTGTGTGTGTGTGTGTGTGTGTGTATGTTTGTGTGTGTGTGTGTGTGTGTGTGTGTGTGTGTTTTAGGGGAGGGCAGTATGACCTAAATTTCATATTATTTCAAACATACTGTAGACATGATATTGAGTATCATACTGTATGTCCTTAAGGCATTCTAGCATGATGTTTTTTCCTGAAGTTTTAACATAAAACAGTCAAGATTGTTTTATGTTATTTATTGTTCCAAAAACTGCAATAGAAAACATTATAGAAAACCTAACTCTAACTTCCAAGCAGTTAAGAAGTATTGAGACGTGCAAAACGTGCTGCGTTGTTTGTAGGCTATGCAGAAATTATGGTTCCGGTAAAAGGTTACACCAGTTGCTAAGTAACAGGAATAACATCGAAAACAGCTGGCCAATAGGGTTGCAATTTGATGACATAATGGCCTATCTTGATAGGGCAGTATAATAAAAATGTCTATCGTTTGCCAAATCTTTAATCGCACTGTTGATACCATTTATAATGTCCAGCCCTAGTGTGTGTGTGTGTGTGTGTGTCTGTCTGTCTGTGACTTTTTACATCTCCATGGATCTTTTTTCTCACCATTACCAATCATCCCGTAGACCAGGGGTAGGGAACCTATGGCTCGGGAGCCAGATGTGGCTCTTTTGATGGTTGCATCTGGCTCACATACAGATCTTTTATAGAAGAATGATAACGTCAAAAATTTAAAATATTTTCATGTAGGTCATGTAGGTTTCAATCCATTCATCTATCTATTTCAGTCCAAAGTGACTGGAATATCAATTGTGAGAACTGGAAAGCCATTCAAGGATGAGGATTATGCCAAAACACACTTTTTCTGTACTTTTTGATTACTTTTCGAATAAAGATAAGATGAATTAATGGATAAAAGACATGCCTGTATATTGTATGGCTCTCATGGAAATACATTTTAAAATATGTGCCATTAATGGCTCTCTCAGCCAAAAAGGTTCCCGACCCCTGCCGTAGACCTTGATTACCCTGCACTTCTGTGTACATTGCCTCACACACATATAGACTCACCCCTCCACCTTGTTCTATATGCCACATTGCCACTTATAGTACTGTATGTAACAAGTCTTTCACCCCATACAGATTTCAAACTAGTCCCACCGGATGAAGTTTTGGATTACGATGATGGTGATGACATCACACTGCCCTGTCGCCTGTCTCCTGAAACAAGTGCAGTTGCCATGGAGATCAGGTGGTTTAAATACACCAAGTGTATCTACCTGTATAAGAATGGTCATGTGACAGAGGGGAGGGGCTATGAAGACAGAGTGAGTGTGGACCCCCAGGAGCTGCAGAGAGGAGGCGTGTCTCTGAGAATAGAGGGCTTTAGAGGAGAAGAGGACAGAGGTGTTTACACGTGCCAGGTCATCAGTGGAGGACACACGATGGAGAAAAAAGTCGGATTGAGGAACCGAAGTAAGTGTGTCTGTTTCTCTACTTTAAAGAGCTCAGTACACACACACACACACACACACACTCATACTCCCTTGCTTACACATGCACTCTCTCACACACACACACACACACACACACACACGCATTGTCCTCACCTTATGAATACATGATGTGTTTTGTGTCCTTGTGTACTGTGAGATTGTCTTTATTATTGTTATTATTATAATGTATTATTAGATTGTCATTAATGATCTCATCTCTATTTGTTTCTGCTGGATTATGTGTTTTGTGTCCTTGTGTACTGTGAGATTGTCTTTATTATTGTTATTATTATAATGTATTATTAGATTGTCATTAATGATCTCATCTCTATTTGTTTCTGTTTTTTTTCTCTGTCTTTAGAGTGGATGGCGGGTAAGTACCAGGGAGGAGTCTGTGTGTTTGGGTTTCTTTAGGAGGGAGGGGGTCATCATGGTCATCAGGCCTGGGAAGATGATGTGTTACTGACAGTCTGGTGTCGACTCACAATCATCATGTAACACACACACATACACACACACACACAAATACAAAACAAATGTGTAGACAGACAGAAACACACACACACACACACACACAAATACTATACAAATGTGTAGACAGACAGCCACACAAACACACTGTGTGTGAGCTTGTGTCTGGATGTGTTCATCTCTCTATTCTGGTATTCCAGTGAGGTGGGACAATACTGCTGAAGAGAAAAAGGAAATGGAGAAATCTGTTCAGTCTGTGGGTGAGTGAGAGATGATTGGTGGAGATGTGATGAGAGATGATTGGTGGAGATGTGATGAGTGATGGGGAGAGATGATTGGTGGAGATGTGATGAGTGATGAGGAGAGATGATTGGTGGAGATGTGATGAGTGATGAGAGATGATTGGTGGAGATCCTTAATCAACGTTCAATAATAACTTTTAACGTAATCCTCTTAAAGTATTCCTGGCCACATGATGGGTGACCTACAGTTTATAAAATGTGTCAACAGAAAAGAAAAGTGAACATCTAAAGAAGAAAGATGGAGAAATGGAGGACAGGAAATCAGAGCTGGAGAAACAGGACGGGAAACCAGAAGATCAGAGATATAGAGAGATAGAGAGACTGAAGCTAGAATATCAGAGAGATAGAGAAATCGAGATACAGAAACTACAAGATCAAAGAGATAGAGAAATAGAGAGACTGAAACAGCAGCTTGCCGAGAAGGACAGAGTGCTGGAGAATATTAAGCAAACGAATAAAAGACAACTGGAGTCACGGGATAAGGAACTACAGGAGAGGGATAAGGAACTACAGGATAGGAACAGACAGCTAGAGGACCTCAGAACCCAGCTACAGGAGAGGAAACTCACTGATCCAGATCCTTCCAAACCAAGGAGAAAGGACAGCAAGGACTTTCACCATCCATACTGTAGGTTTTTACATTATGATTATTTATTTGAAACTTTCAACTTACACTAATTTATTCAACAATGAGATATGTCAAGATGTAAACTATGATCACGGATTATGTATATTTCACATAAGTTGAACTTTACATTTACAGCATGTCTGTGTTGGATTCACTGTTGAATGTTGCTCTAGGAGAACTGAATATTGACTTTATCCAATAGAGTGAGTGTTTGTGTTTCTATGTTTGCAGTGATTGGAGAGAGTCCTGGTCCAGCCCCCCCAGTGTCTCCTGCTGTGTCTGAGCTGAGGCTGGTGCTGCTGGGGGGGAGTGCAGCTGGGAAGAGGGCAGCAGGAAACACCATCCTGGGCACACACACACTCACACACACATCCACAGAGACCCATCACAGTGAGAGCAGACAGGGGGAGGTGGCGGGGAGACGGGTGACCCTGGTGGAAACTCCAGACTGGTTCTGCAGTGGACTCTCTGAGAAGGACATGAGACAGGACGTGGGGCTTTGCGTCCGTCTGTCTGCCCCAGGACCTCACGCCTTCCTCCTGCTGATTCCAGTGGAGCCGTCTGAAGGGGAGGAGAGGAGGATGCTGGAGAAAATGGAGGATATTTTTGGGGAGGGCTGTTGGAGACACACACTGATCCTCTTCACCCATGCTGAGGGGCTGAGAGAGAGGAGTGTGGAGGAGTTGCTCCAGACAGGGAGCCAGGAGCTCCAGCAGCTGCTAGAGAAATGTGGGAACAGGTGTCACCTTCTCAACGTTAAGGACAGACCTGATGACACTCAGATCACACAGCTGCTAGAGAAGATAGAAGAGATGGAGTCAGGAAACAGAGAGAGATTCTACAGCAGTGAGACCTACCAGGAGGCAGAGAATCATCGCCAAAGGATAGAGAGAAGAATAGCGAAGGAGTGGAGGGAGAGGGTGGAGAGGAAAGAGAAAGAGATGAGAATTGTACATGAAAAAGAATTGGAAGAATCAAAGGATGAAATGCAGAAGAAAATCCAAGAGAAGGACAACATGATCCATGACCTAGAGGACAAAATTGCAATGCTGGAGAGAGATGTGAAGAATGAGAAGAACATTGAAAGGAGAAAAGAGTTGGAGAGACAGCTGGAGGAGGAGAAGAAGAAAAGAAGGGAGACAGAGATAGAAAGAAACAGACTGAAAGAAGAGTTTGAGAAAGAGAAGAGAGAGATGGAGGAGAGACACAGAGAGGAGATGAAGGAGATAATGGAGAGCTATGAGAGAGAGGCCAGGGCTGAAGCAGAGAGAAACCTCATGAAGATCATCCTGCCTGAACTACAGAGAGACAACATGTTTGAAGTAAATATGGAGGGAGAGATAAACAAACATATGGAGAAGAAGAATAGAGAGATTGAGAATATTCATCAGCAACTAAAAGAGAAAGAGAGGATCATTACTGAGCTGAGACTGCAGGGTAAAGGACATGGAGAGAAGAGTACTGGGGAAGGGATTGGTAGTCAAGAGCAACAAGGGAAGAACAGAGGGATAACTGAATTAAAAACTGTACAGGAGGGGAAAGAAAGAGAGAATGAGGAAATCAGACAGATGAAGGAAGGGATGCTTAGCCTACAAGAGCGACAGGAGAAGGAAAGAGAGGTAAAAGAATTGAGATACACACTGGATGAGAAGGAGAGAGAGATTGAGAAAGAAAGACAAGAAGTTTATGAGATTAAGCTAGAGATGGGAAGGATGAAACTGAAATATGAACGAGATCTAGAATTGGTTAAGAGTGGTGGGAAATAAATTAATTTGATGGTAGGATAGGATCCATGACCTTGAGAGGAGGTCATTCTTCTCTACTGGACTCTACCCAATGATCTCATGATGGGACAACTCTGGTCCTGGCTCAGTAACCATGGTGTTCCTAAGGAATGAGTGCTTGGTCCCCACTATATGCTATGCCCCCCCCCCCCCCCCCCCACACACACACACACACACACCAGTGATGGGGACTTGGACTCGAGACTTGGACTTGGACTTGACTTAAGTTGCTCATTCTGGGGACTTCAGACTTGACTTGGACTTACCCTCAATGACTTGAGACTGGACTCGGACTTGAGCCTTGTGACTCGTGAATGTTAATTTCACAGAAGTGTTCATTTCATTATTTTGTTTTTTTCTGATGTTTGTTATGAGAAAGCATAAGCACAATATTTCTTCTTAGGTGCAATGTAACTCATGCATACAACTGCATTCTACATTTTCTCAGGTCTAACATTACAGCTAATTTGTCAATAGCAGATTGTGTGCATAATTATGTCCACCCTCACCCTGTCAAAGGGATTTTTTTTTCCAAGATTCAAAAAGACTCGGCTTGGGGAGAAGACTTGAGACTTGACATGGACTTGGGAGTCTCGAGACTTGACTTGAGACTTGACTTGGTATTGCGCCTCAGGACTTGTGACTTCATGTGTAACTAACCCTCATTCTGGAACAGTGTACCTCACATAAGCCATGTGCCATCTTTCTAAAAGCATCTCAAAACACATGTCTCTAATTAACCCTCAAACCTTCTTCTTGTACAGCGACCTTCGGTATCTTGAAGGCACTTTCTATGATGAAGTATTACTAGGATGATGGTGAAGATGGTGATGATGATTATGATTATGCTGCTATGATAGCCATGGATGAATTTGCGTCTATCTTTTATGGTCACTACTGATTGCACTTGTTCTACATGACCCTTGGCGGCTGGGTTGGGCCCTTGTGCTGCCAAAGGTTTCTTCCTGGGAGTTTTTCCTGAGTAGCGGCCAAAAGCGAGTTATTCTTTTCTCTTGAGTGCTCCTTGCTACTGACTTCCCTCCTAAGAGGGCGTGGAATGTTCAAGCCCCACCTGTTCCCCTCAGAGCCAGCACAATGATAAAGACATTTAAAGAGTATTTTCACTCTCTGGATCCACAATACACCCATTCTTCAGGGTCTGACATGATTTTCTAAGTGTTTATTTATTACCTTTGTCCAGGAGATTATAATTTTGTCTGTGT
>JAODXP020000016.1:3861886-3881886 GCA_027497455.2 Sardinella longiceps | reverse complement strand
GATCGACAGCACTTAGTAATGTGAAACAACATGGCTACAAGTTGATTGCTTTTAAAACCCAGTTAAGAATTTAACTGCTGCCGACAACATTGTATGAGCATGGAAAAACTCCATGATGTGTATTGTGTGCCTGACATCTGCTGGCCATTTTAAACTTATAAACATCATATCGACCTGATTATTTATCCAGGGATGTCCCATTGGGATATAACATTGTGTCTTCAGTGTTTCCCACAGAATTTTCTGAAACTATGGGGGCTCACCATTTCGACCCCCCCCCCCCCCCCCCCCCCCCAAAAAAAAAGGCTGCAGCTACTGAACATTTTTGGAATTGAGTAATCGTCGATTTATCAATTAATCAATTACAACTTTGTGTTTTTAAATAAATCAATGTTATACAAAAGGTCTCTCTGGCCCAGCCATTGTCTCTAAACTCTTTTAGCTTATTACAAAACTTTAGAACTTTGTAATCAACACTCTAAAATTTTGGCTTATTGGCATCTAAACTCATTGTCATATTTGTAACATTAGGCTATGTAATGTTACATCAGTGGAACATCATTGTAGCATTAGGCCATACACATGGCACAACGTCAACTTATTGTAAAACGTGTGCCATCAATAAAATTAAACTTTACAAAGAAAGGCTATTTGTTCTTAGTTTTAGCTTTTAAAAGCCAAAACGATTACACGCCTATCAACAGGAAAAAAATCACCCCGGAATACAGAATAAGCCCAAATGCATTCACAGTAGCCTGCAAGACGTAGAGACAGAGGAAGGGAGGGAGCGTGTCTGTGTCTGTCTGCAGCGTGCGCCAAGCGCACTTGAGAGAGGGAGTGAGTGACTGTCTTTGCTGTCTTAATTGTAAATATCATAGGCCTACATAGGCTACCCATAACCGGCATCAAATTGTAAATATTGTAACTAATGCGTGGTTAGCAAGGGTAAATCAGCTAGAGTCGACTTTCAGGCAACTTTTCGCTTGGTAAGCTGCCTAAACGGGCGGATAGGCTACTTTCTGCACAGGTAGAGCAGTAGTTAGGGAACAGGGAAGGCTGCATTCGTACACATTGTTCACTTAACCAAATATTATATCAGAGTTTTAAAGTATCTCTGATTAAATGTTCCCACGCTAGCTGCCATTTATGCCCGCCATGCTTGTTTCCGACATCGATACTAAAGATTTACTCATGTCAACGGACATTTGATAAATAGGCTAGATTAAAGATATTTTGTAACAGTCTTCAAATGACATTAACAGCCACTCATAGGTGACATCTTTGTCATTTTGTAACTAATTAATGGCTAACCTACTTCAGGCCTCAGAGCGGCACAGGTCTGAGCATCTCTTTCAACGTGTGTGTCAGCGCGTGTGCGAGATTGGAGAGGCGCAGCGCTGTAGATTCGAAAAGAGCCTTATGATATTTTTTCCACCTCTAAGAGGGCCTGAATAAGCGATAGGTCTGCATAAGTAATTAAAAGCAATGCAAAACTAAAGAGAAAAACTGAAACAGTGGTAGAATATGTGTTGGAATAGCGGATTATTTTTTTTTTTCTCCATCCCGTACGAACTATGGCGGCTCTCAGGAAACTATGGCGGCCCGCCATAGATTAATACATGTGTGGGAAACACTGGTCTTCCAGAGGGTCCTGGGGTCCGTGTCCCAAAAGCATAGTTGCTAACTAAGTTAGCTAGTTAGTTAGTTCGGAATATGTTTGTGTTCCTCAACGCCATCGGACAGACTAATGAGATTCCTTTGTTGACAATATAACTAACTATGGTTATAACGTAGTTAGTCAAAGCATAGTTGGTACGTCACTGGTGTTTCGCAAAAGCATAGTCCAGACTAAGCATAGTACCTTGTTAGTTTAACTTGTTAGTTGTCACTGACACTCCATGGTGTAAGTTAAAAACAGAGAAGTTAAGTTATATGGTCACATGATGTCTTCTTTGGCTATTTTGGGGAGAAATACTGTTGACGTGACACCATTTGATACATGACTCCCACCTTCAGCGTGAATTAATTAGCACAGTTTGACTTACCTCAATTTGCATTCCAACATGCAAGTTGTCAAAACAAGTGGTCTTCTTGACTCACAGAAATTTCAAATTACAACTTTGATGCACTTAAATAATTATATTACTATTCAAAATGAAGCCGTCATTACCTCACTCCCGGCTGGCTTTGAACTTGGACTGACAAAACAGGTAGAAAATAATGGCCATAAGGTGATAGCTTTAGCTAGGTGTACCACTGACTGATTATAAATATTAGAAGCAAGAATTGGTAAAATGGTACATGTAAATATCAGTGGTGGGCATAGGTTATTTTCTTTAATCTAGATTAATCTCACTGTAAATTTGAAGATGGCCAATTTGAATTCTGCCGAAGGCGAAGGCATTTATAATTTGCATGTGCAGCTTAAATAATGACTTAAAGTAAGTCTTTGAGAGCGGGTCTCTCAAGCCAGGTGGCACATTAGAAATATTCAGATGGTGTTTGTGCCTCCAGTTTTTACAAAAAAACAAAAACTATTTAGTACTACTGTTTTGATTCAATTATGACTGTTTTTAAACCTACTGTACTACTGCCTGAGATGATGAGATGAATGTAACACAGTAGGCCTACTTTATGGATGCATTCTACCTTTAATCTTAGATGTAACACAACCTGCAGATTGCAAACAGTAATTCTCAATTTATTAATTCCACACAATGAGCAAGCATGACATGACACCTTACAGCCTTCATAACACAAAAATAAATATTGACTTAATACAGTTTAAATTTGTACTTTTAAAGTAGCCTTAGGCTAGGCTGAGCACAAAATTAAGCTCTATACTTTTCTAAGATGCATTTCATTCATATCTGCCCATAACGGCTTATTTTGATTTCTGAAAGTTGGCAACCAAGAATAGACCTACCAGTAGGCAAAGCTTAGCATACTATATCCTACTACTTCATTAATTTTTTTTTTTTTTTTTTTTTTTTAATTGCAAATTAAGTAGGACATTACAAGCAAAAACAGACAGCAAAAACAGTAACACATTTTCAGAGGACAAAACAGTAGACATACGTACACTTTGACAAAACAAATAGTAAAGACACAGAAGTGGGGCTGTAGGCTTATTTCATAGCAGCTGGTGATAATAATGGGGGGGGGGGAGAGAAGAAGCAGGGGGGAGGGTGTAAGGGGAAAGGTGGGGATATGGAAGTGGTAATGTCGGGGAAGGGGAAGGGGTATTCAATGAGAAAATGACCATGTTTTGGGGTGTGTGTGTGTGTATATGAGAGTGAATGTGTGTGTGTGTGGTAGAGTTAGCATACATTTGGGTCTGGAAGATGAGAGCCGGAATCATGAAGGCACAAGTTGGTTGAGGGAATGGGAAACAAATTTTCAAGATATAGAGATATGAGGGAGAAATGGAAGATTGAGGAAAAGGAGAAAAGAAAAAGCTTGTACATCTGTATCTGGGCACCCATCTATGGCCCCGGAGCTGGCCCCGCCCCAAAACCACAACGCCCCATCATGGAGTTAGAGAGGAGCCCCCCGTGCTGTACAGCGCCCCTCAGCTCCAGAACACCCAACACGCCCCACTGTTTCTAAGTATGAGTGAGTGATGCTAGAATGTAGCTTGTTTTCTCTAGTGTGTTGCATTAAAAGAGTTAAATGCGCAGGGAGAATATCTGTCCGGATTCCCCCCTGCACATCACACTCACCCTGTGAATTTATAGATATACGCCTCTTCTAAAGTGTGGTAGCATTAAAAGAAGCGAGACGGGGAGTGAATCCCTTGCTGAGGCATCCACATGCCCGCCTCACTTGCCCTAGTCTGTAGTGTCAGGGGCGCCTGCAGGATTGAACTGTAGGGTACGCACAAACCCCCCGCAAAAAAAAAAAAAAAAAAAAAGTGTGTGTGCGTCAACAGTTCTTCTGTAAAAATCTTCTTATATACAACGTGAACTTGAAATTGAATTGACCTACATGAACATAATCTAGCCTACATAGACTATGAACGATAAACTCGACAGTGAACTTTTGTTGCCTTCACACACACATGCGCGCGGGCGGCACCGCGTTAAATGATGGGGAGCACCACCTTTTTTTTTAAACCTGTCATTATGGCAAGGACGTGTCTTGGAAGGTAGAGGACATCATGCATGCATCAATTAGGTCTAAGCGCTTTGATGCTGTTGTTTTGAAATGTAGGCTTATTTCGAAGGAATTACTGGCGTGGTTTAGACTTCACCAACTTCTTGCACTATAGCTGCCCGGTGTAGGGACAGGGCCTCTCCCCTGCCCTTTCCCTTCCACTGGCGCGCGAAACAAAGGGTGCCCACTACATTACTATAATGCATAGCCCTAGAGCATGTTTCTCAAACTGTGGGGCGCAGACACAAGACAGGTGGGGCGCGAAACATATCTTTGCGATCGACCAACGGTCACACCATGCCCCCCGAATTAACTGCTATTTGTCAGATATGCACATATGACAGTAAATTGAGCTTTCCAATGGTGTTATCTGCTAGTTGCTGATTAGGGGTTCAAGAGAAATTTGGCTTTGAATTAGTAACATGAAAATTCTAACATTGACAAAAATCCTGTAGGCTACTCGCAAAGTATTCCTCACGGTGTATTGTGCGCAAATTGAGCCTTCCAGGTGGGGCGTGAAAATTCTCTGCCTTCCAAAGTGGGGAATGACAGAAAAAGTTTGAGAACCACTGGCCTAGAGTGATATCATAAAAAGGCTAAGCCCTACCGCTTTTCTCGAGCGAATAGCCTACATGAAAACATTAATCACAAATAGAATAGACTAGAGCGAAATCGCATCATGTCGTCGATAGATAGCCTACGGCCATGCAAGCCTATTAACTCCTAAAAATAAATATGCCTATTGACACATTTAAAACATTTCAGTAGGCTACTTCAGAACTTGACAAATCTCATGACAAATGACAAATCTCTCCGCCCGATTCTCGCTTGCGCGTCTCTCTCTCTCTCTCTCTCTCTCTCTCTCTCTCTCTCTCTCCCCGAGGGTACGCACAGTGCGTACAGCCGTACGCCTGGAGGCGCCACTGTGTAGTGTTGTATATGCTATTGATAGATGAATGATGAGTGCAACCTAATGTGTAGTGCTATTAAAAGGATGTGAGACGTGTTGGGCCCCAACGTCACCAGAGGAGGGGCGCATGAGAGCGCACAGAGAGTCCTAATGGCATTTCAGGCAGGGCAGGGCCATCAGGGCCAATCCTGGGACCCATGCAGAGTTATGTGAAGAGAAAGAGAGAGAGAGAGAGAGAGAGAGAGAGAGAGAGAGAGATAGATGACATATTGGAATAATAATAACAATAATAATAATAGCAATAATAATAATAATAATAATAATAATAATAATAATAATAGTAATACATGAGATATTCCTGCTATCATGCCCCAGCCAAGTGTGAGTATTTGATTGTGTAGGGAAATGTGAATGTAGAGTTGAGGTCTTGGGTCTCAGGCAAAGAGAATTAGGTTATGACAGGTAGGTGATGAGGGGTGACCAAGGGGAGGGTGTATCTTCCGGATGGTTTGAGTTGGAGGATGATGAATTGTCTAATGATATATACTCAGCTAACAGGTTTTTCCACTGGGTGATGTTTATAGACTGCCTTGATTTCCAGTTCATGAGGATTGTTTTCTTGGCGATAGTTAGCGCTACCAGCAGTATTTTATTGCAGGAGGTGTTTATATTGACTGATGTAGTATCGCCCAGTATGCAAAGTGAGGGGGCTGCTGGAATGTGACAGCCTAAGATGGAAGAGAGTGAGTCTATGACAGTTACCCAAAACCGGTTAATTGGAGTGCAGTGCCAAACGGCGTGGATGTACGTGTCCGGGTTATTTTGCCTGCAGTGTGAACACAAATCGGAGCTGAAACCCATTCTTGACAGTTTCTGTGCAGTGTAGTGAAATCTGTGCAGTACTTTATATTGAATTAGTTGTAGACTGCTATTTTTTGACATGCGGTAGATGTTTTTACAGATGTTGGTCCAGAAGTCGGCATCAGGTGTAAGGGAAAGATCTGATTCCCATTTGTGGTATGGTATGCTTAAAGTTTTTTCTGTGTGGGATATGATTTTGTATATTTTGGAAAGAATCTTTTGGGGGGAGGGAATGTTGATTAAGTCCAATATTGGTGGAGGGATGTCAAATTTGGCAGTGTGAATGTTTATTTTTGCTTGGATAGATGATTTAATTTGTAAGAATTCTAAATATTGTTTATTATCGATGCCGTACTTCTGGACCAAGCAGGAAAAAGTGACCAGTGTGTTATCTTGAATAATGTGATGAAGATGGGTGATGCCCTTGTTGATCCATGTGCGAAGGTTAAGTGTTTTTTTGTTGATAGTGAAGTCAGGGTTATTCCAAATTGGGGTGCGTATTGATGGTGCTACAGGTGAACCGGTGATATCATGTATTTTCCACCAGGCTGTCAGACTGGCTGATATTGTTGGAGCTTTGAATGATGGATGTTTTTTGACTGATTTACTACAGAATGGGAGGTCAGAAATCTGGATGTCTTTGCAAATGGCTTGTTCCAAATCTAACCAGGTGTTGTCTGCAGGGGTGGGATGTAACCATTTATAGACGGATTGAAGCTGATTGGCCAGGGCATAATGTTGGAAGTTTGGGGCTTCTAAGCCTCCTAGATCTTTGGGTTTTTGAAGTGTTGACAGTTTAATTCTTGGGGTTTTGTTTTTCCAGTAAAATTTAGTAATTGATGAGTCTAGTGATTTAAACCAGGATAAGGTGGGCTGGGTTGGAGTCATGGCGAATAAGTAATTTATTTTGGGAAGTACTGACATTTTGATAACAGCTATCCTGCCAGAGATGGAAAGTGGGAGGGTCATCCAACGTTGTAGGTCATCATTAATTGAGTTAAGGAGGGGAGTAAAGTTTAGACTGAATAAGTCTGACAGCCTGGGGGAAACCTTTATCCCTAAATATGTGATGAAGTTAGTGCAAAGTGGTATAGGTGATGAATGGGCTGTCACATCCCAGCAGCAGGAATGTAGAGGGAGAATTGAAGACTTGTTCCAATTGATTGAGTATTCGGAAATGTTAGAGAATAAGTCAATGATTTTAATGGTTTCTTTAACTGAAGTTGCAGGGTCTTGCAGAAACAGCAGGATGTCGTCGGCATAGAGGCTGATTTTATGATGAAAATTTGGGGTTTGTATTCCTTTGACTAGAAGGTTTTGATGGATGGCAGCAGCTAGAGGTTCAATGAAAATGGTAAACAGAAAAGGGGAGAGTGGGCATCCCTGTCTAGTTCCCCGGTGAAGAGTGAAACTCTGTGATGAAATTCCATTGGTGATTACTGTGGCTGATGGTGAAGTGTAGAGAATTTTGACCCAATTAATGAACGATTCCCCGAAGCCAAACCTCCCTAGTGTGGAAAACAGGAATTTCCAGTTGACCCTATCAAATGCCTTTTCTGCGTCCAGAGTTGCTATAACTGTGTCTGATTGAGAGGTTGAGGAGTGGTACATTACATTAAAGAGTCTGCGGGTGTTGGAGGATGAGAATCTACCTTTAATGAAACCAGTTTGGTCTGGGTGGATAATGGATGGCGAGATGTTTTCTAATCTGTGCGCTAGTGTTTTGGCTATTATTTTATTGTCAACGTTGAGGAGGGAGATTACTACTTACTCCTACTACTTCATTAATAACTGAACATTAATTTTAACATGGCTTGAGTTAACTTTGAGGACATACAATAAAAGGATAAGGTTTAGCAAAAGCTACTTAATGTTGGAGGGCTGGTGTTTCCTCCTCCAGTGGCAGCTTGCACATTCACTGCTTGCACTGACGACTCTCATCACTTTTAGCTATGCGGTGAGTTGTTGTTGGTAGTGTAAAACCCGAAGCGGATTCCCAGCGGTATACATTCGCTATTTCATGAAATGGAATGGATTCTTTCACAATGCAATAGAGACAACTTTGAGAATAGATTAATGGCGTTAATTTATTTATCGCCCGATAAGAGTCTGTCATCAAAGCAGCACGTTAACGCAGTTAACGACCCACTACTAGTAAATATACGATTTTAAAATTCATTAACAATCTTTTGTAGTTGCTTATTAAATAATACTGTTGTGGCCAAATAGCCCATGCTTAACTTTCTAAAAGCTTGCATTCGCATTATATCATTGTATTGGCAAATAGCACGTCCTCCCCCAAGCCCATATGCTTTATTTGTGAACATATTCCAAACACCAACTCATTGATATTCCTCCTATTTTTAAAACTCCATGCAGTTTAACATAAGGTAACATTGTCAATATCCCATGATGCTTATCGCAGCGAATGCCAACGAACTCTCAGAGCAATTCTGAAAACATCTGCAAACGACATAGTTTGGACTAACGTCTTCTTTACTAACCAACTTCTTACTACAGAGGTACTTGTTTAGTTATCTCGGTTTGGGAAATGCAGGAATAAGTTCAGTGGTTAGCTTGAACTAACATAGTAAGATGTTAAATAATTGGTGTTCAACAGAAAAGCTTGACTGCTTATGAAGAACAGGCAATCAGGAAGGCTGAATCTATTTTGCAAAATTACACCCATCCTCTGCACAGTGAATTTCAGCTTTTGCCCTCTGGCTCACATTTTAAATATCCACTAGCCAGGACAAACAGATATAAGCACTCTTTCATTCCCTCTGCTGTTCAGCTGCTTAACTCCATTAACAAACACAGTTAGCCATATGTCAGGCTGTGTATTTATTTATTTTTTTATAGGCGTATCTTTTATACTGTGCATCTCACTTCCCCATCGCATTTTTATCTTTTTGTGTATTTATTTATTTCTATAATGTCCTGTGGAAATGTGTTAGTGTATGTGTGTGTGCTACTGCTGCAAAACAATTGCCCAAGCTGGGACATTTCTACTGGGACAAAGCTACTTGACTTGACTTAATTTGCGTTGGATGGGTAAACTGAGATTTTTGCAACATAAGGGTGATCTGTGTCTCTGTTTCAGGAGACCTCAATGGCAGCTGGAGGCCAAGGCAAAGGTAAAATACCTTATGTGAGTGAGAGTGTGTGTTTGTGTGGATTTATGGATTTATGTTTGTATGCATGTAACAAGTCTTCACCCCTCTACAGATTTCAAACTGGTTCCGGACAATGAGGTTGTGGATTATGATGATGGTGTTGATGTCACACTGCCATGTCGCCTGTCTCCTGAAACAAGTGCAGTTGCCATGGAGATCAGGTGGTTTAAATACACCAAGTGTATCTACCTGTATAAGAATGGTCATGTGACAGAGGGGAGGGGCTATGAAGACAGAGTGAGTGTGGACCCCCAGGAGCTGCAGAGAGGAGGCGTGTCTCTCAGAATCGAGGGGTTCAGAGGAGAAAAGGACCGAGGTGTTTTCACGTGCCAGGTCATCAGTGGAGGACACACGGTGGAGAAAAAAGTCGGATTGAGGAACCGAAGTAAGTGTGTCTGTTTCTCTGCTTTAAAGAGCTCAGAGCTCAGTGCGCACACACACACACACACACACACACACACACACACTCATACTCACATATACATTTCACTTGTATTGTCCTCTCCTTACAATTACTCATAGAATACATAGAATGTGTTTTGTGACCATGTGTACTGTGAGATTGTTTCTATTATTGTTAGTATAATATTGTATTGTTTGTTTGTCATTAATGATCTCATCTTTTTGTTTGTTTCTGGTTTCTTTAGAGTGGATGGCTGGTAAGCATCAGAGAGTCTGTGTGTTTGGGTTTCTTTAGGAGGGAGGGGGGTCATCAGGGTCATCAGTTCTGAGAAGATGTGTTATTGATTGTCTGCAGTGGACTCACAGTCAAGATGGAACACACACACACACACACACACACACACACACACACACATAAATACTCAGAAACAAATGTGTAAATAGACGGAAACACAGACACACAAGCACACAGTTTTGGGAAAGTTCACTTTTTAAATGAACTAGTTCAGTTCATAGTTAATTTTTCAAAATTTTGAACTAAGTTCACCGCTCAAAAAATGAACTGGTTCAGTTGATTTTCTAAGGGTGTTTTCACTCATGGTCCCTTTCAAGTAAACCAAACTCAGACCTCTTAAAGTGGACTAAAATGGGAACCCAAACAAAAAGAACTCAGTTCTGTCTGTTCACATTATCAAAGAGGACTTGACTTCCTTCTGGTCTGCTTCAGCTCTAATGAGGCCTCAGTTTTCTTTCTGTTCACATATAGTTCTTCTAGAAGTCTCAGACCTCTTTTGAGCGCTTTGGATTATGGGGGATGTAGTGGCACTGGGCTGTGTATTTTCATCAGGCTATTCATTGCCTCTTTCATAATTATGATGATAAAGACAATGGGGCTGGTATGCATTTTCCATTCATAATAACAGTTGCCTACAGTTGAGTAGGCCAATAGCAAATTTGTAAATTTCACATAGGCTAGTCTATTCAATTTGATCTGAAAATATTCTGCAAAAGTTACGTTATGGATGTAACAAAAATACACGTTCCACTAGAATAATTATCCAGGATTCTGACTGGATCTGATCTGAACATGACACTCAACACGAGCCTACCAACCAATCACACCAACTACAACAGTTTTAGGACCACCCACCCGGTTATGCGAGTGCTGCACACAACTAGCACAAGCAAAAGTTTTGTTGTAGCCTATGCACATCATACATACAGCGATTGTGCTGCAGTTTTCTGTCAAAATACTGTGCTGTTAATTGCATGACAGTTGGATATGAAAGCGACGATTAGCAATTCTGTCACGTTATCCTAGGTATCTACTCATTAAACTCTTATCACGTTGTGAAGAACAGATGTTTGTCTGTATGTTTGACATGTCTGCAGTATGTTTACATCGTGATCAGATTTTAGCCTGTTATTCGCGTGTGTCGGAAATGTGGTTGACTTTATTTTATTAGTTTAACGGTGAACAAACAACTTAGTGATCAAACAACATTGTTGCTGCCATTGCAAGATTGAAATCTATGTCTGTCTGCAATTCCGCTCTCGGCCTCCACGCATAGATAGACCAAAGTAGAGAGGATTGGTTTGGTAACCCTTGATAGAGGACTGTTAACGGTGTGATTTTCACCTAAATGTCTGGAAATCGGCACCTTATTGAACGAGATTATAAAGAGTGAACGTACCGTTCACAGACACCAGAATGAACGCATTCACAGAATAATTCATCAGACAGTAATGCCTTCGTTCAGTTCGAGTTCACCAAAATTATTAACGAGTTCATGAACTTTCGTTCAATGAACGTGTTCAGGCACAACACTGCACTCACACACACACACACACACACAAATACTCCGCGACAAATGTTTAGACAGACAGAAACACACACACACACACACACACACACACACACACACACTGTGTGTGAGCTTGTGTCTGGATGTGTTCATTTCTCTGTTCTGGTATTCCAGTGAGGTGGGACAATACTGCTGAAGAGAAAAAGGAAATGGAGAAATCTGTTCAGTCTGTGGGTGAGTGAGAGATGATTGGTGGAGATGTGATGAGTAGGGCTGTAATGATATGCATGTCAAAATCGAAATGGCGATCAAAGGCACTTTACAACACAGAACTGTACTGTGTATGGCAACAAATGGCTGGAAAAGTGGTTAAAATTTTGTGTTTATGCAAGCAGCCCAATATTGTTAGTTTGTTTTGTTTAAAAACACAATTTTAATCACTTTGTTAGAAGTTTGTAGTCATAAGCACTACAGAGGTGTGTTGTAATGTGTCTGCTGATGTTACATAGCTTTTGGGGTGACATTTGGTGCATGTTTAGATGCTGAAAACAGTTTTGAAAACTTGCCCCATTAAGTTAACTGTCAGGGCTTATTCTCTGTTCAAGGAAACCTATATGGTTGGACCAAAATGTCTTGCGTCTTCAGTATTTGCTAATCTCAAGTAGCTTGAGCAATAGAGCTCTTCTTGAACTTTGACTGGATTTCCCCTTTAAATGTTACACCCAGGGTTTTTAGACTTCTGATCACATTTAGCTCAGTATCAAAGGTTGTACTATGTCAAACACTCTATCAGGAGAAAGAGAACAACTAACCAATACTTTCCATGCAAAAATATAAAATGTGACTACAACTACTCTCAATCTATAAACAAAAACATTTTGTGATTTGGTAGTGACGTGAAAATCCGAGACATGTTTTTATAAATAAACTTTTTAAAATTACAACTTCAATCAACAATTATTGGACCTTTCAAACATTGTTTTTAGTTGCAATCAATTCGTCCTTTGCAGAAAAAAATATGACATAAATCTAAAAATATATCTTTGCAATATTTTCATCAATTGAAATTTAAGAGTTAGGATTCGGGACAACCACCTCTCCATTGAAAGCAACCTATATACGATCAATTTAGGTATATTAAAGTAGCAGCTATCAAAATTATTGTTTGGAAGTTAATTAGATCATGATAAGATCTAATTAATGACATATGGTTTTTATACCAAAAGTCTTTTAAAATAAGTTTTAGATGCCTGGGACAGCAATTTACACAAATTCGGTATTACACACTGGCAGTCCTTTGTTCTGGATTAGAAAATGCATTTTGCAGAGAACTGTGTTTTATTAGATCATAAGACCAAATACACGGGATAAAAAGAGTCTGCAGAGTGCATGTCATTCAATTTGTTCTTTTTTGAGAGAGACTTTTTTTGGTGACACTTGGCATAGTAATATGGCCCAAAAAGACATGAATGTCTTTCCTAAATGTCGGCTTTTTGATTATGTGCCCAAGGGTGTGCAAAATTATACCTCAGTATCTCAAATATTTCTATGAAAACTATGCTTTCGAATGCACCCACCCCTATTCCAAAGCAGTACCTGTAAGGATTTTTTGGCAACATCATACTATAATACCATAAAACTGTTGGAGACTCAACCATGCCTTCAATACTGACGTTTTTTTTTTCCAGCTTTGTCCACATGATAGTGCTGTTTTCAATTTCACGTATTTCTGGAGGACTTATGCATGTATGTGATTTATGCAGTTAATAAATGGCATTTAATGATTAATAAAGCAAAAAGACTCTGATATATTTAGACTACAAATAGATTAGATACATGTCAACATAATACAAATTATTTCAACCTTTTTTACTGTTGGCGCACAAAGATATGGTCCTCTAATTTCAATGTCAATTTCATATTTGCAAAAAGAAACATCCTCTCTATCAATGCTTGAAAATTTTGCTAGCTTCAGCCAAGTATATTTCAAAACAGGACGTCCCAATGTGCTCATATCTTTATGATTGAGCAAGGTTACATGTTTGCACTAGCAGTGAGAGGCCCCAAAACAAGGCCCCAAAACTGAAATGTTAAAATGTTAAATGACCACCTATTGGCTGTCAGCAGAGGTTAAAGTAAGCCTATACACACCTATACTAAGTATAGGTATAAGATTGACAGGTGGTACGTAGTAGTGGTAAGAAAAGAGGGTTTCTGCCAACCAGAAATCCATATTAACCCTTTAGGCGCCAGAGGTTTTTTTTTCAAAACGTTCGATTTTGACATCTTAATTTCAAAAGGCCATATCTTAAAAGTGATAAGAGATAGAAACTTTCTGTAAATTAGAGAAATATTAAGGATGGGTTTCTGCCAACCAGAAATCCATATTAAAAATAAATCATATGTACTGATTAAGTAAAAACATCTATGGCAATGGAAATGAGCGATATTCTGCTCATTGAACACCAATGTCAAGCCGAAATTTATTCTGCAGCATTTTTCATTGCAGCCTCTCCCTCTGAAACGGGTTTTGGCAGGTTGGATATCTGGGGAATACCTACCATAGGGCCAACATAACACATAGGCCCACTGATTTATTTATTTGTTTGTTTTAAAAAGTCAATAAAGTTGTAGTACCGGTAAGAAATTTAAACTACTTTCACCCCTGGCTGTCAGTGGAGCTAGTGAATAAAAAAATATTATCATAAAAATATATTTCAAAAGTGTTGGACCCAGGCTTTGATTTTGCCAAATATAAGAGTATTGTCTTGAAAGCCTTTTGAAATATGGACAGGTTAAGTTGTACATTTTGAAAAACATCCAATTTCCACCTTCCCTATGAGTTATTTCAAGGGTCACTAGTTTTTTTCAGGAAAGGTCCAAAATATTTAAATTGCTATTTTTAACTACCTATCCCATATATGTACCTATGAGAATTTTTTCATTGAGATCTGAAGAGGGTTTGTATCAGCCACTATGGAAAACTGCATGAGTCTTACAGAAACTGACTCTTAACAGAACCAACTCATACACATATTTAGAGTGCATGAAAATGCACTCTACTTTTCTTTGAATTCTTCTTCTTCTATATTATTATTATTATTCTATCAGAAACTTCTGCGCTTAATTTAGCTCAAACTATCTAACTTAGAAACTTCATCCAAAGGTCTTACTTAGGAGACTGTTGCTATGTTATTTTCATTTTTCTAACTTTTATACTTTTTTACTTATGACTTTTCCCTGTAGACTAACATTTGGCTGCTGCCAGGCACCTGGCTCATTAGGCAATTAGAATGTTAAGCCAGGTGTTTCTGACCACCTGGAGCCACTGTCACTTTCTCAGGCTAGAGGACTAAGATAAACTGTCATTAGACTACAAACACAGATTCTTCAGAAGCCAGATATGTCGTGGTAGTTCATGTCTATGGGAGCAAATTGGAGTCATCTGAGCTAGCAGCCACTAGCCTGGCCATGCCCTCCCAGTGAGCTGCCACCCTAATCAGTGGCAGCTGGCGCCCCAGTCAGTCAACCTCCTTAGATGCAATAGCCAAGTAAAGCAAATTTTATTATTTGTATTTTTGGACACCATGGACATTGATATATGTATTGTATGATTTTGACACGATCAAAAAAAAAACTCCAGCACATTAACAGACTTGGTGCACAAAGATAAAAAACAAAACAAAACAAAAAAAAAAAACTTCAGCACATTAACAGACTTGGTGCACACCTGATTAAAAGTTCATTTTCTACAGAATGGAGAGTCACATAGTCTTGACAATAATATGAAATGGGGAAGGGGGCTTTGGAGATCACCATACCATGCCCAAAATGTACATCCATTACTCAGAAAAATAAGGCTTTTAAAATTTCGGTGGAATTCTTGGATTCTGCTATAGACTTCAATGTTACAGAATGAGCTTCTCCACTGCATAAATTCGAGTGCCGCCCAGAACTACCTTATTTGGCATTAGCCTCATGACTCCAGGAAGTGGGTCCTCATGATTTATCTCTGTAAAGAAGGATCTCTGCTACAAATCCTGTTCTCCAGTTGTCATGAACTTTGACCCCCGCCAACTTTTCCTGTCCACAACTGTTTCAAGATAAAAGTCCTCACTAACTGATTTTCAATGATTTTACTAAAATTACTCAACTATTTAACTATTCCAATTGTCAATTGTCATCAACTATGACCCCTGTCAACTATTTCCTCTGTCCACAAGTATTTCAAAATAAAAGTCCTCAGTGGCAGGGTAGCATTTTTGGTTTTTGACGCTATTCAACTCAGCTAAGTATTGTGGTCATCATGTTAACATCATTAGCATGTTAGTTAGCTTAGTTAACATGTTAATTAGCAATGTTTGTTGCTATTCAACTCAGTTTATTTATTTATTAATTTTTTTTTTTTTAGGGTTTTTTGCCTTTAATTTGATAGGACAGTAGACAGTGTGACAGGAAATGAGTGGGAGAGAGAAGGATAGGGATCGGGAATTGACCTTGGGTCGGAATCGAATCCGGGTCCCCGGATTTGTGGTATGACGCTGAGCTATGCCGCCCCCAACTCAGTGAAGAGATCATCATGTTAGCATTATTATCATGATAGATAACGTAGTTAACATGTTAATAAGCATTTATGCTATTTGATGCTAGATGAGAAATTCAAGAAGAGGAGGTTCCAAAGTGTAGATATATATACAACTAATAAGGTTTTGAGTGTCATATGAACTGTGAGAGGCACACAAAATGTAAAAGGTCCAATTTTGAAGAGACCCTTAAGGACAGTGCCTTCAATTTGCCACAGAAGTGACATCATTACTTGTAAGTTTATTCCCCCAACATTTATGTGCCAAAATTCCAGGATGGTAAGATTAAGGCGCAACGAAATAAATGAAGGCAAAAACCTGAACATTTTCAGTACATCAAAATTATGCTGAAATTTTGGGAAGCCCTAACTTTTGCTAGGAACATTCTCAATGTTTAAAAACACAGTTTTGTCCTTTTTAGGCATGTGTCTACTGCTATTCAAAATTTGAAAGGAAAATGAAGAAGGTTTGTATCACCACCCGCATGATTGTTACAGAAACTGACTCTTAAGGGTAAAGCACAGGATTATAGTCAGTGGAGTCCATGAAGTGGATATCAAATACATAGAAGATGAATGTAGTTTCAGAAATGCCATAAGCATTAGCATTTTTAAAGTTGATGTATTGGGACTGACTGCAAGTTTACTGTGTGATGGAAAAGACTAAACATCACCTAAAGGAGCAGAGCAAAGTGATTGAAATAATTTCATTACATTTAATGTCTTGAAAAATTTAAACATAAATATTCTAGTTACTGTAATATAGACATTTCAGACAGAAAATGTCATGCCCCACTTAATTACATACTGTACTTCCACTACAGAGGACCTGAGAACCCAACTACAGAACCTCAGAACCCAACTCACTGATCCAGATCTTTCCAAACCAAGAAGAAGGAACAGTAATAACCATCGCCCTCCATCCAGTAAGTTTTTGTATCTACATTTTTGGGATTAGGACAATTGGGTTGAGGGGTTGTTTCACCACTCACACGAATCTTAGAAATATGGAGTATTCCATTAACTGAGGCATCCTAACTATATTGTACAATCCTTGTGTTGAAATCCAAGAAATTTGCTTGTAATTCAGATGCCCAAAATCATCGCAAGTTGGTGAGACGGTTGTGTAGTCTATACAGTGTAGCCCTTTGGTAATTAAGGGGTTAATAAATAAGTTTAATAAATAGCATAAATACAAGAAGTTCATGAGTGGAATAAATAAAGGGTGAAAAAAGGGTTTAAGCATTTAAATGTGCTTATGATGTGAATTTCATGCATATTTGAAGTGTATGGGAGACATTTGAGGTAAATGTATTTTGTTTTCTATAAGAATTGTTGTAACCATTTGAAAATGCTGTAAGAATATTGTATTTCATGTTTGTAAGAAAAGTAATTGAAACGTGTATTTTATTTTATGTTGAATTTCTAAACCAATCAGAAGTGAGTTCGCAGGAAGTGAACGTGAGTTTAGAGTTGAGAGGGGAGAAGGAAGACCAGATGGACGCTTGTGAACACATGAAGTTGCTGCAGGTTTAAAAAAAAGTAAAGTAAAGTAAAGTTTTAGGAATGTGTATCTAACTTATTCCTGCATTTAAGAGGATGTAATACTGTGAGTACACAACCCGTGAACTCTTAAGAGTGTTATGTTTAGTGACGGACTGTTTTAGAACAATTTCTCCGGGGAGGAGTCACCGTTTGGCTAGGGCTGTGCCGGTATGGATTTTTTCTTACCGCGGTCGGTAATCAACAAATTCCCGCCGTTTTGCAATATACCGCTATTTTTATGCCTCGTAGGTCAGTCGGGACCGAGCAAGTCGTCATGTGTGAACTCCTTACCGACGCGATTTGTCTCAAGTTGTCGAACATCTAGCATGTCAGATATTTTGAGAAGTCGTACGCGATTGACAAAGAGCAGTAACCAATCACAGGCATGGTTCACCTTTTTTGGGACCAGCCGGCCACATCAACAACAAAGAAAAATGTTGGTCGATTTAAAAAAAAAAAAAAAAAAAAAAAAGGGTCATCTCTAAATTAGCCTACAGTAGACAGTGGATAAGACACTACTACAATTTGTCAAATCTTTCCAAGACGTTTTTGTGTGAATTTAACAAATGATCACCGTCACTTAATTTTTCATTAGGCTACTGTTAGTAGTTAACCAATTAAACATTTGGCACGAGGTTACAACTTGCTGCGTCTTATGCATTCTGTCTGCTTCATCGTATTGCATCAGAAAACATTCCGCTTGGGCTTATAGCTTTGAGAAATACATTTCCACATTTTAGGAAGGGTCATCAATGGTAACGGATAAGGTGATGGTGATCTTTCTTTATTATTATCACTACCTCAAACTAAAGCACGTCATTTCGGAGCTGTCATTTTCTTAAATGAACCGCTGCAATGTTTCTAATGACGTTACACTAGACAACCGCCTTTATTTCTAAACGCGATCACCTTCTACCTAAACCATTTCCAAGCTAAGGAGGCATTTGTCCTCCGATTGCATACAAGCAGAACCCGTTAACTTATTAAAGTTACTCTGATAGCCTACAAGCTCATCAGCGCTGCATTTGTGGGACTCTTTGGCGCTGTAGAGGATTTAAAAATGTCAGGTGTGTAAAGGGGTTACCGGTGCAGCTTGCGTGTGTGTGATTAGGAGAGTGAGAGCGGCAGAGATGGCGGCGCTCGAAATATTATTTCAAATAGCGCAGTAGCAGGCCTATAGCTTAGGCTATGTTAAACTAAGAACATTTACTCTGATACAGGCTCATCAGCGCTGCATTTGTGGGTCTTTTTCGCGCTGTAGAGGATTTAAAAATGTCAGGTGTGTGAAGGGGGGCCGGGCCGGGCAGCTTGCGTGTGTGTGAACAGGAGAGAGAGAGAGAAGCATCAGGCCGCAGCGAGCTGTACTTGGAGAGAGAGAGACCTCTTCTTTTTCACTTTTTTCTTCTCACTGAGTATCAGTGTGCAGACAACCCAAGCTTGCTGGACGTCCATTGCAATCAACAAACAACACAGTTTTGCGCGCTAATTCATCTCCCCTCTTGGTGCTGTGACGTTGACATGTAATCTGAGGTACATATACAAGCCAATGTTTATTTATTTATTTTTTTTTTTGCCGGTCATGACGGTGACGTGCTCAGACCCGCGGTAGGCGTCACGTACCGCGGTATAGCGGTAATGCGGTTACCGTCCCAGCCCTACGTTTGGCTGTCCGCCATTGCTGCTGAGTCATAGCTATGTTATAGCGTGAGATAGCTAGTTCTCTTGGACTGTACTTGGACCAAGTTCGTCTACACGAGGAGCACAAGTTGTCTTCAAGTATACCTAAAGGGACATTGGCCAAGGAGATTTTTCAGCACTTCGCGATTCATCGTTTCATCTGTTTTCTTGTCCATGAGTTTGGGAGTGGATGCAGACTGTGCTGAGCGCGCGTGGCTAGCGCGTGGCCACCTGAGTGCATTTTCTTTTTGTTCGTGTGAGTGAAGGAGCCACCATCTTTTCCTGGCTACTACGATCGCAAGCAACGCACCAGGCCTGCAACACACTTGACTGGTATTTGAAATTTAGCTGCCGGCTATAGGGCTATATTACCTCACTCACGTCAGATGTAGTGCTACGCGCGTACATCTGATATTCAGCGATAGACGAGTTATTTCAGGAGCCAGAAATCCTTGAATCTAACTGGGCAAACGGCTTGTCCATCAATTTAATTGACGTACACTTCAGCCAACCACATTGAAACCAACCGATGACGCTGGTTACGTTTGTTGGATTGGTTGGATTCAAAACAGTTGCTTCTTCGCTATGTCACACCCTCTACAGCAGCCAGCGGTCCTGATTGGTCCGGTTAGAGAATATTGGGCTTGAAATCTCTCTGATGGGCTTCAACATCAGATCGTTGCGCGGAAGTGCCTTACGAAAGTTACGTAGCGCATCATCTGACGTGAGTGAGGTAAAGGGCTATAGGGTTTATTTTGAACTTTGAGGTTCAAGGAGCCTATTGTGTTTTACAAAAAGGGTTTATTTCATGTTCTGATATTTTGTAATTTCATTTAATTTCATTGTTATTTGAGTTAACATGTAACTGAACGAAGTATACTGAAAAA
>JAODXP020000016.1:3854514-3861786 GCA_027497455.2 Sardinella longiceps | reverse complement strand
GCTTCAGAAAAGCATTCACAAAAACACCAGTTAACAACTTGTTGTTTCAATACAATGGCACAATGCCAACCTAGTTAGCATGCGTTTGGGGAAAAGACCCAAGGACCGGCCGTTATGCCCCTTCGTTTCCTGGGCTTGAGTTCGCATTTTAACCAATAAGAGCTCCCCCTACAGCTCCCAAAAACTGTGCCGTTTTCATCACAATGACCTTAAGCTGTTAAATAAAGGTAAATTGAGCTAATAATGTTGCATAGTTCCCTTTTAAAGATCTCCATAGCTTTTTACAATGTTACAGTACTAGCAATGTACAGAGATGTAGTCATTTCCTTCCATAGCTTAGTGTATATGGTAAATGTTAAATGTAGGCTCCAGATAGGATGGCTGGAATATTAAAAACCTTATATTCCACTACATATTATTTTAAGATTCGCAACACTCACCTCCCCAAATCACACGTCTTCTCCAGTGTGGCCGACATTGCATACTAAAAAAAAAACAAATAAACAAGCAACAAAAAAAACCATCAGGACCGGTTAGTTGGTCTGCAAACACAATATCAGTAATCATTTTGTAAAGTATTGTATCTCACCATCAGCATAAATACCCCACAACTGTTGCTTTGGTACTGGCAAGATGCACCCTGAAATTGTGAAATAAGAACGCAATGTCTTAACAATGATTCTCATTAAATGATGGCTGTATACAGCTCTCCACCCTCAATAGCTTTGATTATGTCTTCAAATGACAGTTAACAATCAAGAAGCCTGACTAAGTGGCAGTGTAAGCAGCTTGACTAAATGCACTGATTTGCAGTCACACATTTTTATCTCAATAGAAGGCATGGATTAGCTGTCTATAAACAGTAATGGGCAATAATGCCTCAAACATTCCACCAAGACTTAAAATGTCACGCTAACTTATATTGCCTCGGTTTCATGTACTCGCTTGAAATGATGACATGGAGATGAGAGGATGTGTTCAACTATTTACATATTAGCCTACATAACCCAAACAATTCATAGCATATTTTATTGATTCAGGTTTTATATGTGTGGACAGGTCCATGGCGCCGTTGTTCTAAAAGCGAGCTAAAAATCTAACAACGTTAGCCTACTAGCTTCTCAATCGTATCGTATTTCGATTGCATTTTCAAATAAATGTTTTGTTTTGCACTCTAATTCTTTCTTCTAGCTAGCGTTAGCTCCCAAGTGTAGATCACATACAGTATGACGAGAGAAGAGAGCACGGTCTGGCACGGCGCTAACGTTAGCTGCTAACTAGCTATGTCTGTCAGTCGAATTAAGATGACAACCTTAATGTCAGTAACCTGCCTCCCGTGCAGATGGATGAATTGAATACACGAGTGTCTGCGAAAGCTAGACTACAATGTCAGTGCATGTTATCGGAATAAAAAAGTATAGCCAACTTACCAACATAATCTTCCTGGCAAGATGTCACCATCGCTGAACACTAGTAGAGCGGCGTGCACCGTAGATAGCCTTCTTCTGGAATGAGAATGACATCATACCCAGTGTCCCTTGCGAAATTGTTCACGATTGGCCGGCAAATGTTGGGAATAACGCCCATATGGGCGTGCTCGTAATAAGGCGGCACCGTCAATACTGCAGCTGGACCCTTCTCAGGGAATGTGCTGGTCTTTGTCTGTGTGTGTGTGCGAGTGTCGGTGTATGATGTTGAAATTGTCCAGTGTGTATTTGGTCATCTTGGTAATGGGATATTGAGGCGTACCCTGGGCGCACTTTCAGTCTGCATGGAGGCCCCCCAGTGGGCCTTTGAGGGGTTTGACTCGTCAAAGCAAAGTGCTGTTCCCACATGAGTAGCCTAGCGCTCACTTAAGCACTTATTCAGCCCTAAGCTTTTCTCTAGGCACACACAGGGCCCTAAGCCACATGGGCCCCACAATGGTGTGTTTACCTCAGGACGAGATAAAGATGAGCCTTTATTGTCTCAAATATGGGAGAAATTTGTGTTGGGCATGAGTGTGATCCATAACAGAGGCAACATGTAAAACATATATCTAGACTAATGCATTTCCTGCTGATAGTAGATCATACATAGTCTAGTAAATACCCCATACCCATACCCATTAATAGACTAATAAATACCCGTAAATAATTTTATTCTATTATTGTTAAAAAAAACTTTCTCTACCTGAAGCAGTGCTTCTTGATACATCGACCAATAATTTCCCCCCACACTAACCAGGGAACCTCAGGGCAATAGTCTTGTTGAGAAGCTTAATCACTAGTGCATGTAAACTCAGACAAGGACAATAGTCTGGTTGAGAAGCTTAATCACTGGTGCATGTAAACTCACACAAGGACAATAGTCTGGTTGAGAAGCTTGAGCACTGTGAACTTGTGCATGTAAACATCCTCACTGTGATCTGTGTCTGTTTCAGGAAGACACAATGGCGGCTGGGGGTACAGATAAAGAAGTAACTCTTTCTCTTTCTTTGTGAGATAGATTCAACTGTGTGTGTGTGTGTGTGTGTGTGTGTGTGTGTGTGTGTGTGTGTGTGTGTGTGTGTATGAGTGTGTGTGTGTGTAAGTTTTTATCAATATTAATGTCATTGTCCATTCTGTTTATCAATCCAATTCCTTATCAATTGTCTTATCAATTCCTGAGTAAAATAGCTAACATCTATTCTTTGCAAGCCAGTTTAGTGTACAGAGCAAGCTCACAGCAGTGTAGTGGAGTTGTTTTGGTTATTATTTGAAACCAGAATTGGTCAAGCAGGCCCTGTGCAGCCTTAGTATATTTGTAATGCAGAGCTCGGGCAGCCAGTCCGCACATGAAGAGCACACATACAGTTTCTGGTGTGAATGCCCACGCAACACGAATGGACAGCACCGGTTATGGACCGCGAACATGCGTAACGCGTGTGTGTCACGGCCCCTCTACCATGGGTGCCTCTGCCAATCGGGCCTAAGAGACATTGGCAACACATTTGTGCTTTTGTAACTTCTACAACTGCTACTGTTGCTGCTTCAGAGTGGCAGACACACTGCGGGCCCTTTAGACGCATGTAGTCTAAATAGCAGAGGACATGTTGTGCCCTTACAGGCATGTCTGGCAGAAGATGATGTGTGGTCAGACGCAAAGCTAGAAAATTGCTACTTTGTAGGAGAGGAATGATGATGCGTGATTGACGGGAAAACCTGGTTGAAAGTCAGTGGCGACATGTCTGAAAACACACTCCACACAGTCACACTCTACACAGTAGAGTTCTGTTAGGCAGTCATGTGCAGTCTATACAGATAAGCCATGCATGCCCAATACACACACATAAACACTTGGTTTGACAGACTGACAGAAAAACACACACACACAAACACACACACAAACACACACACACACACACACACACACACACACACACACACACATACAGTACACAGGCAGTCACACACACAGTTTAATGAATGAGTCAAGGTTATGGGGAAGTCTTTTGACAGGTGACTGCATTGCTGTTGTGTTGGTTTATTCAGTTTGTGTTATTCTGGATACTGGATACAGAAACATTCCTGTATTTTATTACTGTAAACTAGCGAGAATAATTTATACATGTTAATTTTTACATACATGTTCATTTATCATTCTGTCACTCGCAAGTTACAGAAAACTCCATAATAGATTAATATATTTAAAATGCAGCAAACATACCATGATTATTTGAACCGGATAGATATTGTTCAGTGCAATATAAACCGAGAACCGCTGCATCCCTAATAGCAATACTTTCAGTGCTGGGCCTGTGTGTGTGTGTGTGTGTGGGAGGGGGGGGGGGGGGGAGAGAGAAAGAGAGTATGTAATTGTAGTGTGTGTGTGTGGGGGAGAGGGAGAGGAGGGAGGGGGAGAGTATGTAGAGAGAGAAAGAGAGCATGTAAGTATACAGTAAGTGTGTGTGTGTGTGTGTGTGTGTGTGTGTGTGTGTGTGTGTGGAGAGAGAGAGAGAAAGAGAGCATGTAAGTATACAGTAAGTGTTTGTGTGTGTGGGTGAGTGAGAATACTTTATAACATTACGGTCATGCTAATAAAGCTTCTTGAATTGAAAAAAAAATTCAAATGAAAGACAGAGTATGTAATTGTGTGTGTGTGTTTGTTTTAGTTAGTTTAGTGAGAGAGAGAGAGAGAGAGAAATGTAAGTATGTGTGATTCTGCTCTGTTCCCCCTACAGGTTTTAAACTAGTCACTCCTGGTCATGTTGTGGAGTGTAATGATGGTGATGATGTCACACTGCCCTGTCACCTGTCTCCTGAAACCAGTGCTGTTGCCATGGAGATCAGGTGGTTTAGGGAGACAGACTGTATCTACCTGTATAAGAATGGTCATGTGATAGAGGGGAGGGGCTATGAGGGCAGAGTGAGTGTGGACCCCCAGGAGCTGCAGAGAGGAGGCGTGTCTCTCAGGCTGAGGGGGTGCAGATGGAGAGATGATGATGGAGGAGTTTACACCTGCCAGGTCATCAGTGGAGACAACATGGAGGAGGGAAGAGTCGGGTTGATGATCAAACGTGAGTCTGTCTGTTTCTCTGCTGTGAGCAACTTAACTGCCATTCATGTCACTACAGCTGAGTTATTGCATACTGAACACCTTCCAGTTTTACTACCAAAGCACAAGTGCTCTTTAGCAGCTGTGGGTAAAAACTGGGTAATGAAAACCAAGTGTTGAAATGTGTTGGTTAGTTTATGGTGCCTTGCTCAAATCTGCTTCAAATTAATCCTAATGTCAGGGTGCCTTAGTTGCATTGTCCATATATCCATGTCATGATTGTGGATTCACACACACACACACACACACACACACACACACACACACACACACACACACACACACACACTGGTAAACATACACACACTGTCTAGAATACAGCCTTGCAATACAACACAGCCAACACAGGTACACACTGCAGCCTTATTGGGTACGCATACAGACACATAAGCATACACAATCACACACACAATACAAACAGCCTTACCAGGGCTCTCAGACTAACTTTTGCACTGGCTGCACTGGTGCGCCCAACTCTTTTTCTTGGGTGCACCAGGACATAAGTTAGGGTGCACCCAAAGTTTCCGAGCACTCCATCGCAGTTTACAAGGTTTTAAAATGGTTGTTGTTGCTGATGTTGTTGTTTTTGTTGTTATTATTATTGTTGTAATAATGTCTGTCAAGGGTTGTAGTGTCAAGTGGTAGACCTTGCATATAACCACTTTAAATGTGGGCCCCACCTGTCTGCACCCATCTCTATGCTCAAAAGGGAAATAACCCAAAAAGAGAGATTATTGCTCTAATGTATCTACTGCTGCCATTAAATCATGGGCAGAAGTCATACACCTATATTTTTTTGTATAATATGAACAGAATAACAATTGAATAAATCAAATGTTTTCATGTATTTTTTTTCTTTTTTATCCTGTTGCCCCTTTAAGGAAAAAAAGTCTACTCGCTCTGTCTCTTAGATTCGTTGGGGTGAGAGAAAGGAAACTTAGATCCTACCTATCTACTGAACATAGCGTAGACACCTGAACTGTTTGATAGAGATAGTGCTGAAATTAAATAGAAAGACCTGCGTTTGCTAAACCGGCAAATAGGTTGAAAGGTCATTGACGCGGTTCCGCGGTAAAATTCGCTAAATGGATTGGCGAGGAGAAAAAAGCCAACCATAAATGTTGATGTCGAGAGAGAGAGAGTGAGTTAGTTTTCATGGTCAGGCAACCAATAGGGATGAAACACGGGACAGTGGCACTTAATAAGAAATAAATACAGGCTTACTGCAACTCAGCTGCAACTGGCTGGGTGTTCTGTTTTTATTTCCTGGACTTGCTCTGCCACCCGTACGGGAGGGTCTGTACTCGTAATCATCACAACAATATTATTACACAGTAAGCCCTGCTTACTGTGCACACACACACATACAAACACACATACAAGCGCGCACACGCACACACACACACACACACACACACACACACACACACACACACACACACACACACACACACACACACACACACCCACACACACACACACACAGGTAAACATACACACACTGTCTAGACTACAGACTTGCAGTACAACACAGCCAACACAGGTACACACTCTCACACTGCAGCCTTACTGGGTACACATACACACACATAAGCATACACAATCACACACACAATACAAACAGCCTTACTGTGCACACACACACATACAAACACACATACAAGCGCGCGCGCACACACACACACACACACACACACACACACACACACACACACAAGAAAAAAACCCTTAGGTGTGTACACACACACACACACACACACACACACACACACACACACACACTGGGACTATTGCCAGTGTTGATATTGTATGTCCTCATGTAATGTGTGAGTTTGTCTCCATTGGTCCTCATTAATGATCTCATCTCTGCTTCTGGTTTCTTTAGATGCATTAGGTAAGTACCAGAGAGGAGTTGGTGTGTTTGGGTTTCTTTAGGAGGGAGGGGGTCATCATGGTCATCAGGCCTGGGAAGATGATGTGTTACTGACAGTCTGCAGTGGACTCACACACTCATCATGGAACACAGACACACACACACACACACACACACACGCACACACACACACACACACACCATGCAGCTGTAGAATATACACAAACATTGTAGAAATAAACACACACATATATTATGTACACATACACTACAAAACAGCCTTAAAGTAGACACATACACACACACACACACACACACACACACACACAGTGGAATATAGTCTTACTGCACACACACACACACACACACACCATGCAGCTGTAGAATATACACACACATACATTGTAGAAATAAACACACACATAGATTATGTACACACACACACACACACACACACACACACAGTGGAATATAGTCTTACTGCACACACACACACTCACACACCATGCAGCTCTAGAAGCTTGCCTCACCGTACACATACTCACACACACACACACACTGTAGAATACACTCTTACAGTACACACACACACACACACACACACACACACACACACACACACACACACACACACACACACACTAAATTTGCACCCTTACACACACACACACACACACACACACTAAATTTGCACCCTTACACACACACACATACACACACACACACATACACACACACACACAGGTAAACATACACACACTGTCTAGAATACAGCCTTGCAGTACAACACAGCCAACACAGGTACACACTCTCACACTGCAGCC
>JAODXP020000016.1:3827398-3846914 GCA_027497455.2 Sardinella longiceps | reverse complement strand
TTGACTGTAAAAATTATGGACAAACCCTGCGTGACGTCACCCATAGAATTTCTTAAGAGCAAAAATGAAGCCAAAATCGGGGGTTCAGGGCGCTGCCATCTTTGACAGTTGAGTCAACGTTCTAAGCCCGCTAACGCTCGGCCAGTCCAAATAAGGGTAAAAAGGTGGAGTCGGCGTGGCCCTGGGACACGCCCCAACTTGACCGTCTGTTTGTGTGGCCAGCGCAGGATCAACTCGCTAGCCAGAAAACGTGTCTGTATTTTTGTAAACCTGATCGGAGCGACAATACCTTTGCTGGTAAGTGTTGAAAATCGTTGGTTTGGTGAGATTTGTAATTGTTCATGCTGTCCAATAATACTTAAATACACGATTATGAACCATAGATAGCATAAGGAGTTCTTCAGGCACATGAAACAGGTGTTTGGGTAATGCCAATGCTAAACCAGTGGACGCTAGCGTAAGTTAGCTATAATGTCACAACTCGGCTCACTTCACTTTGTCCTACCGTTTGAAATAATGAACGTAGTTTAATTAATAAATATACATGGTAGACACTAGACAGTCTAGTGTAATTGTACGTCCCCATTCCTGATTACTGAAGCTGGGAGCTAACGTCAACGTTATGGACCTGAGATGACCGAAGTAGCGCAGCTAAAATGTAAACAAATTTCGGAGAAAGTTATAGTGAAACAATTGATAGTATCTTAAAGTTTCTTGTGTGTTGAAGAAGGAAAAAATGTCAACTGTTCAGTGGTCACTAGTCTTATTTGAAGTGTTGTACAGAAGATGTTCTAGATTAAACTATTGGCATTATTGTTTTAACTTTTTTTTCTCCTTTGCAGTTATCATGGTATGGAGGGGATGGAAGCAAGTTTGCAGTCACAGATTGAGCCAGGACATTATAGATAGCATTTCTGTTCATTCACAAGCTATGTGTGGTACACTTGATTTTGTAGCAACTCTTACCTTGCCAACAGACTCACTCTTGAACAAGCCACACAGGCATGTGCCTAGATAAACACTTAAAGTATACCACAAGACTTAACTCTTTAGATGGATTTGTGATGTCTTTCAGATTACATTCTACCTTAGAAATATAAGGTGGCAGACTTGATAGTCTAATGCCAGAGATCATTCTGATGCGTTACTGTGCTATTTGGTCTAGAGTCACAGATTTTTACCATTACTCTGTAGATTGGCACCTGAGGCTTTCAAACCTGGATCGGGCCCCTTCCTTCAATTCACACTTAAATCTCCATGGAGTTTCATTTCACTTTATTAAAGCTTAAATGAATCAACTTGAAATGTCATCTTATTTCAGCTTGAACTAGTTATGAGAAAACTCATGTCAACATTATTGAAAATACATATGGGTAAACAACAGCAATGCTTAAAAGTATATAAATAGGCACAGGGTGTTTACATAGCTACACAGGTCTACAAAGATACCTTATAAAGCTTGGGGTTGTTCAAGATGTAAAAAAGAAAAAAAAGAATAATTCTGATAATTACAAAACTAAAATGTGGAGCAATGCACAATAGTCTACAGTGTCAAAAACCATCTGTGTAGAGTTGCAGTTTTGTATGACAATATTTTGTTTATGCCAAGTCTTTCTGACTATAGGCTACAGATTAGGGAATAACCATGGTGAATTTAGTTAAGTAGTTTAAATACCATGAAAGTTGTGGTCCTCGATGTATACACATAGATATCTGTAAAGTATCAAAGATGTTGTGTAAATCATGTCAATTAATTGATTCCAAACACACATGGATTGGAGAAATGGGCTGTTGTAAGAACAATTTCATAATGTCAATGCATCAATTATCATGGGATCAGATGATTTCCACCGGTGTCTCTGGGTGACATCAGAAAGACGGTCACAACAATGTCCGGCGCCGTAGAGATGACCATTAACCTGTACAATCTGACCTCAGCAAACTCCCGTCTGGTCAACAGTGTCACCTTCCTGTTTCAACTGAACACACCAGATATAAAATGAAATTATTTTTCTTAGTCCTCACTGCATGTAGTAGAAACCAGAATAAACTGTCACAAAATCTCTAGCACTACATTACTTCACATTATTCATCTCATTTGGAATAGGCCATTAAATAGCAGATTGGGATGTTTCATTTGAAAGCAACAAGTAGACTAGATGAGTAGGCCTACCTGTCAAGGTGACAGCACAGCTCAATGGACAGTAGTCAAGTCATGTGTCTCCATGGGTCAGGAAGAGGACATTTTCCTATGAAAGAAAAAGTTACAAATGTTAAATCAACCCGTTTCTCAAAATGCAGTAATATTTGAACATACAGCAGTATGTCAGGACAAGCTGTTTATCATGCAATTGTTTTATTGCCACGTTTGTGTTACACTTGATATTACCCTTAATCCGATTAACGTTAATTACAAAAACTACAAACAACGGAGCTCTCTCGGAGGCTCTCATCCGAGAAAAATGGACCTGCAAGTTAGATTCTCAGTGATAAAAGGAGATTGCTCAGTGGACAAGTTACCAAGTCAGCGTTATAGCCCACTCATACAAAACCATTTCTTATCTTCTGAGTAGACACATAACATTACCCAAACTAACGTTACTTCCCTTCCAGCTTGTTGTAAGATAAATGCATGATTTAATAACAATAAAGAAGTAGCCTACAGCAACTCTTTCTCGCTAAGCCAAGAGCCCCAGCTAAGCGATGTCATCTCTTTGCAGCTCTTAACGTTAGTTCATTTGGCCGACTAATATGATTGTGTTTACAACCAACGAACTGAATCCCGTGTATTAATGTTAACGTTAGCACCGGAGTGATACAAGTTCAATGTTATCCCGCTGTCGACGATGATTTTGGGATCATTTTAGTTCATAATCAAAACAAACAACGTACAACGTTAGTTTGGCTAACGCTAACGTTAGCTTTATTGCTACGTTATCCCACGGGTAACCCAGAGCCAGAGAGAGTTTAGGCCCGAAAACGATGTTAATGCCAAGTAAATCAACAATGTTTACACCACTTCACTCTTCAGAAACGCTGATCTATATTATGGGCCTGGGGAAATAATCAGCTTATGACAGGACCAGGATATCGATACTAACGTTAACATGCTAACTTCAACCCTGTTTCAAGGCTGCTAACGTTAGCTAGCGATACTAACTTACGCCACTTTGAAAAGGACGAATAATGTCACTTACCGTATACAATGTTGTGAAGCATTCTTGGATGGTGGTTAACAGCAGAGCAAGACACGTTGGATATATAAATATACTGAAATTGTAAGATACGATGATGAAAGGACACAGTCAGGAAAAAAAGTTCAGCGAAGATGACGCTGTGCAACGCCAACGGCATTTGAGAACGACTCTCTGTTGACCCCAGACACCTGTCAATCATCTGAACCACGCCCCCCTAATTACCTAAAAATCACACTAATCTGTGCGTCGAAGTAATGGATTTAAAAAAAATTCACCCCCCTCACAGTTGTCAAGGACTAAAAATGGATCGACAAGCAAAAAATCGTGTTTTGAACCAGGCTGTAAATACCTTTTTTTAACCTGTGAAAATGGCCTTTTTAACATGGGGGTCTATGGAGATTTACTCCCTTTTGCAGCCAGCCCCCAGCGGACGACTGTGGTATTGCAATTTTAGAACGTTCAGTTTTGGCTTCATTGTCGGGCTTCGAATGTTGCCGCCTGGTTATTACCCATTTTATTTCAGAGCCGAGTCAGATCAATTCAATGCATTTCACTGATAGAATGTTCCGTTTAGTCCCATGGAATGCTCTAGAATCTCTGTATGTTCTGGTGTGAAACAAGCCCAGGAAGGCATGTCGGTACACCAGAGACGGTTGATGAAAGCGAGACCATTCATTAGGAGCTCCTTCCTGTTTCCATATGACGTTGGGTTCGAAGCTGACACGCCCCTTTAGGAGACCGGTAGTAAACAGACCTTCGTTAAACCCAATGTGGAGTTCGTGGGATTTTACTAGATTTCGCCAATAAACTGAATTCCCTTATTTAAGGAAGGGCTTTGGACATTTTTATACCCCTAGTCACAATGAGCAGGTAATTGTCATCAGAACTAGCCTATAGATAAGAAATGTAAGTTAACTTAATGGAAGAAAACGAACTTTATTTAAGCCTAGGCAGCTAGAAAAGTGCACTGCTGTCTGATAACAAGCTGGCTAAAAAGCTAGCGATAGCCACAATAAAGTTGTTAAATTTACAAATCACACTCTCAATAAAATGTCACCCTCCTAGACAACATTACTGATGCCAGGTAAATGAAAATGTCCATGTCAAGTTCGTTTGTAGCAATATAGAAATTTAACCGAGGTTCTCAGGTGCTAGCAAGCTAGCGATATTCTAGCCATGTTCTCATAGTAACCCAGGCAAAAACGGTTGGCATGTTAACGTTAGCTAGCTTGCTAGCTCGGTTAATACATAAAATGAATTATTTACCCCGTGCCTGAAAATGTACCGAATGGGTATTACAAACAAGCAGTGATAATAAAACGACACTGGAAATTATATTTTAATTATTTAACTGCTTATTAAGAGAAAAAGTTAATGTTAAGACGTCTATGACGCACCTATTTAGGAGACCGGAACTGTATCCCGATTTTTAACGTTGGGGAAGCCTAGAACGATTCATCTCCACATAATACAGTATCTCTGGGTACACTATCTGCAATCTGTGTCCCGAACATATGGCCTATGGCAACGTTCTGTTATTTAAAGTAAACAAAGCAACGAGAACGCAGCACTGGAAACTGTTTTAGCTCGCGCAAATGGACCTTCAAGCTTCTCATGTCGCATAAATTACCAGTTTATGCCTGTTTTTTTTTGTTAAATAATTGTGTAGTAAAAATAATGTTGAGATAATTGTGGTAAACTACCAACTAATACTAAAACTAATTCGTGAATTAAGATGTAATTTAACGCCAACAGCAGAGGCTATCTGTTAAGGTAGCACATTAAAAATGACAGGCAATTGCTAGGTTAGCTGCGAAATTTCGCTAGTATTTTACAGCACACATTTAAACTCGTCCACGCAGCAGGTGAACACGAACCAATACGTTGGTCTACTTTGGCCTTCTTATAAACTTACCTGCTTCTAACTTCATCATTTAAAGGCGTTGCAGTGGCACTTTAAGTCCAAATACATCCCTTAGCACCGTGTCAATCTTTTTACACTATGCTCAAGTAACAAGAGCAACACAAAATGCCAGTCCATAACGATGTTACTACAGTATGTAAATAAAGAGCAGTAGTATATTCAATTATTTTTTATTTTCTAAAAAAAATATCTGTCAACAGTACAAGTAATGAAATTAAAAAAAAAAATCAACTCATTTGACGTGATCATGGTCAAGGGGCATGCAAATACCTTGAAATATTGTAGCTACTTGGCTACTGTGTTAGCTACTTAGAAAATTGCTCTTTATATACTTGGAATATTGCTTTTTATTTGCTTCAGCCCCTCATCTTTCTTGTTCTGGTTCCTCCTGCATCGAGGGGCACGTACGTTGATTCAGTTACCTAAATCCCCAGAGCTACGGCTCCAGTACTTCGCTTCTACTTTCTTCACAATCTCCAGATGGTTTTACTGGTAAGCATAACTGAGAGGGGGAAGCCAGTTATATATTTTTTGTGAACTTTTAATTTTTTATTTGGATTTTCCATCAACATACATTGATACACAAAAAGTAAACAAAATCAATTACAGAAAAGAAAAAGGACTAACAAAATAAAAAAAATAAAATAAAAAATACAATACAATATATTTTAGTTGTCCTTAATAAATGTACTAGTGAAGTCCACCTCACCCCTTATATAGAAATTCCATTTCTCCCATTTCCCTTCAAACGGCTCTTCTCTCATTCTCAATGTGTGAACCTCCCCATATCATAAATCTCATCTACAATGTTCAGCCATTGGTCTTTATTTGGGGGATCTACTTTATACCATGCCCTTGTGATTGCCTTCCTGCTCGTCACAAGTAATATTTTCACCTCTTGTGGAATGTTTCCCAAATATAATATCAAACCAGTATTTGGTACCTCATATTCCAGTATCTCCTTCAGCACCCTCCCAATACATTTCCAAAACACGTGTATGGTCTGCCTCCGCTTGACCACATAACCTGCAACATGATTTCTGATCTGGCATGCATTTTCCTTTAATCATTGGTGTTAAAACCTTATAATGATCTTCCACCCAAATTCTCGCCATATCCCGAGAGACTGTGTTAACAGATTAATGCATATGTACAAAAGTATCACTAAAGGGATTTTTTTTATTTTTATGAGAAAGACCCACTAGCACCAACTGTGTTCAAGCAGTGTTGATATTACAGTGAAGTTAGGCCTGTGGAAACACTGTAATTATACAGGCCTAAATACTAACATAACACAAACAAGTACGGCAGTGAAGGCGAAGGCAGTCTCCAGCTGACAGTCGGTCTCGTGCGGGTCTCACTGTGGATCAATACAGGCACTCCAGACCAGTTCGACACACGCACTACCTGTGGTCAAAGCCTGGAGAACACAACACAGCATCTCTAGTAGATCACAGGCTTTGAGCATACTTGCTTATTTGTGCAGCATGGTACAATCCAAGATGGGCAAGCTGTCTTAAGGTCAAAGCCACATTCGGGATGTCCCTAACTATGGCCTCAGCTGTTGTGCATCCAAAAACGCAGTAGTTCACACCATCTCTCTGTATCCACTGAGGTGGAAAATCACACATGAGTCACAGACATATCAAACATGGTGAATAGGTTACATACTGCCATTCTGACATACTGCCATCCATAGTATCCATAGCTATGATGAACCCAACAGTATCATTGTGCCGTGCCGGACAACATACCTTGATCACCAATATTTATCTCAGAGGGACAGTCACACAAATCAATAACTTCCTCAACATCAGAAGTGAAGTCTGTCACTCTAGAACAGTGGTTCTCAAACTTTTTCTGTCATTCCCCACTTTGGAAGGCAGAGAATTTTCACGCCCCACCTGAATTCAGGGAAATCATGTTCCCCTGTTTATTTTGATATACAGTATGCCCTATGTGACTGAAGAGATCATGAGCTAGCCCATTTCACTGAGATGAATGGGTAGGCCTAAATATGGACATACAGTATATCCACGTATACTGATAGAATTTATAGAAGTCAAAACTAAAAATTTTCTGAGCTGCTCATCACAGCAACTAGCAAATAACACCACTGGAAATCAATTTACTGTCATATGCACAGATCTAACGAATGCTCCGCGAGTAATCTGACAGAGAAAATAGGCTAGGTGAATTTGGGGGGCATGGTGCAGCCGTCAATTGATCACAAAGAGATGTCTCGCGCCCCACCTGTCATGTGTCTGCGCCCCACTAGTGGGGCCCAGTTTGAGAAACGCTGCTCTAGAAGATGCTGCACTGACCAGCACCTTCTACACCTGAGGTCTGATCCTCCACCACTGGGCTACTGCTCAACAGTGACTTCTTCACGAGACAAATTGTCTGCCTCTAGGGTAGGAACACATTGAACAGTTACTTATACATCTTCAGAAGACTCACTAGTATAACCCCCTTCTAAGAGGTTAAATAAACCCAGCACAGTAAAGGCTACTTAGCCAGACGTAGTCCTCCTGTATCGCTAGCAGCAGGCAGCAAGAGGTAGCAAACTAACCACAAGCAGAGAAAGGTCCAGTGGTTGTTGTTGTTGTTGCTGCTGCTGTCCTCCGGTGGGCCCAGCACTCGGAGGAAACAAGCCGAGTTCATCTGGGAGATCACAGGAGTTATTAGTGGCTGCAGCAAACAGCTATCTGAAACGTCTGACTAGTTAGCAAACGCTGCAGCTAAACCAGTGGACAGAAATAAACAAACAAAAGCTTAATATGACCAACAAATGCATATACTCCTAGTGCAATGCTATGCCTACTACACTGTATAGCAGTATGTCAGGAACAGTGAAAATATTTAATCTAAATGGAATTATGATATTAAAAATTAAGGTGCATTAAAGTTTTAACAAGAACATTAATTGTATTTTAAATAGTGCTGTCAAACGATTAAAATAATTAATCTGATTAATCACAAAATTTTACAATGATTAATCATGATTAATCACTTTTAATCGCAACTCATTTCTTCCAGTAAGAATTTGGATGCTAGGGTATGTTGGATCCTTATTTTGCCCTGCAAAGGCCCTGATACTAAATAGTTGCCTTTGTTCATCTCAAATGGGGCAATTCACACCTGTCCCCTACCCCCAAGGGTTCCCCAAACATGTTGTTGGACAGTCAGAAGCTAGGCTATAATCTTTGTATAATTTGACTTGATAGCCGAGCCATTTTCTATCTGCAATTGAACATAATAAATGCCATGAAAGTGGAACCATATCCATCAGGATTAATCTGAGTTAATTTTTTTAATCCGAGTTCATTTTTTTGGATTAATCACATGATTAATCAGTTAATTTTGACAGCACTAATTTTAAACACAGTACACAGTAATTACTTTTACAGGTCCTTACACAAGCATCCACAACCTGATTCCGTTGCCTCAGTTACGGCTTTAGATGCCGAGTGTTGACTTTCTGACATTTCTTGGAAAGGCCCTCTACATATGCTTAATGTTCTGATTGATGCGTTGATCTTGACCGATAGACGTAGGCGGAAGTCACAGCATGTTTTACCCCAAAGGCCTCCAGAAGTGGATCATTTATCTGTAGAGAAACAATAACATAAATAGACAGAGCACATGTTTATCGTTTGTCCAACAGTGATCACAGTCCTAGTATGCTGTAATGATACAAACATATTCAAATACATATTCAAAAGAAAAACTGACCGCATTTACAAACTCCCTGCCTCGGTCAGTTTGTTATCATCTTTTTGGCTCCTCCCTTTTCTTTTCCTTTTTTGCAAGAGTTTCTGTGACCTTTGCTGGGTCCTCCCCTCTCACTCCACCAGCTGCACATGTTTTCTCATCCTCCACCTAAAATCATGCAAGAAAAAAACAGAGATGTTCACAAGTAATTTTATCCAAGTCAAGTCTCGTCTTTGAACTCAAGTCCAGCGTTCACTTCTTCTCCTCTTTTCTCCCCTCTTCTCCCTATCTTTCATATATGGGAGACCTTAAAGATGAAGAAAAACATGTTTGGGTTTAGTTCTACCATGGGTAGGGGTCTCTCAAAATTTTGGGCCCATTGTCACTAGCCTAATATCTTTATCTGCCCCCCCAGAAAGCATATCACTCGACCCCTAATAGAAAATACAGATACTTTCTTACTTGCAATTAGGCAATTAGGCTACCAATAATCGCCTGTTTAAGCTATTGTTATGATGCTGCTCCCTGCGCAAAAGCTTAGTTGACAGGTGTACTGCGTTCCGGCACGTCACCTCAGGGGAAAAAAAAAATCCATATAGGCCTATCTGTGTCAATGATCACTGATGACAAGAAGCATTAAATTGCAACACAACATTGCAAACACAACGTGTAATGAACGTGGCGGTGGTGTGTAGCCTATTCCTCTTTAATGAAGCTGATTTTCCTACTCCAAATCAGTCACTTTGGCAGAAGTCCTGAAGTCACATGCGGGATAACATTCAGACAGACCAGTAGAGCTGATTTATGTCTTATAATAACGATTGTACAATAATAATAAAAAGTGGAGATGCAAAGATTTCAGCTGCTGTAGCCTGGCTTAAACGACTGCTCCCTGTGGCCTAAACAACTGCTCCCTGTGACCTAAACAACTTGTCTGTTGACCTAAACGACGGCAGGGTGACCTAAACGCAAAAGGCCTGATCTACCTGCTCCCAGATAGGCCTAGGTTTTGGCAGCAAGTTGGGATGTCTGGGGACCCCCAAAACAGTGTCAATAAGGTTGTAGTACCAGTAAGAAATGTAAACTACTTTAAGGTTAAAGCATATAGGCTAGGCCTTTTTGAAATGCTCATCTTGCCAACCCTTGTGTTTTAGAGGTTGTCTTGTCATGTTTTGTTCTTTGTTATTTTCTAGTGTGGATCAGGGGTGGGCAACACTGTGAAGTTCTGAAGGCCACAGTCCACAGAACTTTGGCAAAGCAAGTGGAGGGCCACACATTAGATGGCCAGCGGCAGCAAGTGGTTGCCTATCAAGCGTCAACCCCTGCGTCAAAAGATTCAGTGACTGGTTGTTGTGAACGTTAATGCCAAGCGTTGATGTCTGCTGCCACATCTGAATGATCTATCTTTTACGGACGCTGTAGTATAAAATAACAGGATATTACATTAGTTAAAACTGCTATAGGGTAATATAATCAACACTGCAGGCTTGTTCTATAGGCATTTGCAACATTGAGGTTCTCAACATTGTCAAAATTATCAGTTAGGCTGCGAGTGAGCACGTTGCATATGCATAGGCCGCTTCTACTAAGCTTCATTAGACGCTAACAAAACATTTTCTGACTTAGCCTATCGTTTTTCCCCGATATGACAAAATTCCCATCGTGGGAAATAAAAATTCCGATATACCGCAGACGATAATATATCGCACAACCCTAGTCTAAAGTCTCAAGAATGAGCGACTTAAGTAAGACTCAATTCCCCATCTCTGGACAAAAAACACAGATCATTCAATGGGTAGAAATTAAAATGAAACACTAATATTAGGCTATTTTTGCAATTACATAAGTTAGCACTGCTCTTACAGACATGTGTACCTGCACCAAGTTCTGTGGTTGCCCACACACACTTACCCAGCTCAGGATGAAAGGAGATCCCTCTTGTCCTTTGCTTCTACACCATTCTCATTCTCTTACTCTTCACCGATCAACTTCCAATTCAGGTTGTCATTTTTCTTCTAAATCCATCCCATCATGGTTCATGAGGTTTGTAGATGTTGTTGATCAGCAGTTTGCCGCTTCCAGCCGACACAATCAGCCGTGCAAAGGCTTACTCTTCTCTCTCTCCATCTAAAATAATGAACAGTTAAAAGGAAGCCTAATGTTTATTTTCAAGTTGGGTTTTTTAGGGATATATACCACAGCAACATCAGATGAATCACCACAAACCATGGTATATTTCACCAAAAGCATGCAACACTGCTTGGCAGGCAGATGGAGAAACAGCCTAGGCCTATATGATGGTCTTTCAGAAACAAAGTTTTGAGTTGAGTTGAACTTATAAGTAAACTACTTCTTACAATGTAACAGCTTGAAAAACAATGCCAATATATGAAATGATTATTAGTATTAGCAGGAAATATGACAAAGTTATACAATCAAAAACAGCAGACAATGTTTTTAGCTTAGGCTACTATCATTGCCACTCTACCAAGTTCGTTTGAAAAATAGCTAGGTAGCAAGCTAAACAACTTGGCTAGAAATATCTGCAAACTATGCAACATATTTCAACAAAATAACTGGATTTATTGGACAATACCTTGTGTATTATATAAATATGGCATACAAACTTTTAGGCTACATGAAACAAGCGACGAAACTTGGGTGACAGTGCAGTGGCTGCATGCAGCTAGAACTAGCAGCTAACTTTACATGCTCCAAAAATAACATTATCTGACTGGCTATTTCAATCAAAACGGGAGAAACATCCCAAATACCCACAATGGAACTTGTTTAATCTTGTTTGACATTCAGTAACACCCCCCAAAGCATCGAAAATATTCATATTTCATCAAAGTTTTCAGATCACTAATATCAGCTGCTGCAGCAAACACAAACCTGACCTGACCCAAGACCTAACTTCTTTCCTGGTACACTTACTGGTTCAAAAACACGAAAATACAGTGAAATTGAGGCTATAACTTGGATAAATGATAACATGATAAGCCTTTCTTACCTGATTTGATCCACCAGTTGTTCTTGTAGAGAAGGTTAATAAGAACGATGTATCCCGAGCGTGCTCTTCTACTAGTGTTTTCTCTTTGGGTAACGTTAGTGACAGAAATTCGCGCCACAGATGCCTTAACCAATCAAGGAAAAAGAAATGCATTGCTGTATGGTGGAGATATTAGACTGAATGCCGTTGGTACTCAAATACACCTCGCAAATAGACAAGGAGTGAGTCTTAATTGAAACAACATGCTTATGCATACAGTGGCGACGGCTCCTGACAAAGGACCCAATAATAGAACGCGTTGCCTAGATGCTTTATTTATTATAGAATGTCTGTTTTGTTTGTTTTAGAACGGCTATTGTCATAATGGGGAAACTAATCGTGCATTCGAAACAGTTTCCGTTGTTATGTTTGTTGTTATGTTTACTTGAACAAACAGAACGAAGACACAGATCGTGCATTCGGACACAGATAGTGTACCGACAAGGCAGTCTAATGATGGATCACCAAGTTCCACTTCCTCCTCTTTGTGTGTGTGTGTGTGTGTGTTAGTGTGTGTGATGCTTCAGGCACCCTGTGATTTGCGTATGGAGGCCATAAACACGCGATACACACTCCATTGGAACTGGATCCCTGACGGACACACACACTCAGCCTGTTTCACTGTGCAGTACAAATAGTGAGTCTACTTCATAGTGTGTGTGTGTGTGTGTGTGTGTGTGTGTGTGTAGTACAAATAATGAGTCCACTTCATAATATTTGTGTGTGTGTGTGTTTGTATTGAATATTACATTTTGTGTGTAGTTATTATGAAGTGAAATATTAAATGTGTGTGTGTGTGTCAGTTCTCACTAGCAGGTGTATTCGTATTTAGCTGCCATGTCAAAGGTGAAATATCTGTGTGTGTGTATGTGCGTGTGTGCGTGTTTGTGTGTGTGTGTGTATGTGTGTGTGTGTGTGTCAGTTCTCACTAGCAGGTGTGTTTGTATTTAGCTGCCATGTCAAAGGTGAAATATCTGCGTGTGTGTGTGTGTGTGTGTGTGTGTGTGTGTGTGTGTGTGTGTGTGTGTGTGTGTGTGTCAGTTCTCACAATGAGGTATGGAACAGCATTGTGTGTGAAGGAGTGTGTGAGCAGAGTTGTGACCTCAGCGCTCGTCTGAGCTTCTCGGGATCCTATTGGCTGAGAGTCAGAGCCGAGGCTGGAGGTCAAAGGTCAAACTGGAGTAGAGCCCTCAATTTCACTCCTGATGAGGACAGTAAGTCACACACACACACACACACACACACGTTTATTGAAGTAAAGCCACACTCTCGAATACACACACACACACACACACACACACACACACACACACACACACACACGTTTGTTGAAGGAAAGGTTTAAGGTTTACAAAAAGTATGAGGACTGTAGACTTATCTCCTGCACCAAATCAATAAGGAACATAATGGAGAACGGCAGGGAGTGTGTGTCTGTGTGCGCAACAGAAGGGAAAGAGGAAGAGAGCGCAGGTAGTGGATGCGCGTGCTTCCAATTCTAATATGGTTAATCATTACAGGCATAGGCAAGAAATTATTGCAAATACAGTAAGTAGCGCTTGTGTTAATTGATCGTAAATCAACTAACGTTGACAGCTAACTTTGACGCTTTGGTGACTGCAGATTTTTTTTTTCTGTAAAGATGAGCATTGACAAGGTAAGCCATGTCCACAGGCTACACATATTCTCTTGATTAAACGTTAAAACACAACCCCAGGTGTTCTATACTCACGATCATGGTATGAATTTCAGTTGTCGATTAATTAGCCTCTTCCTTTAAACTATGTTGGCGTAGCAAAAGGTAACATTGCCGATGGAGCAGTATACTTTCAGATGCTGCTATATGGCCTCGTCGCGCAGTGATAATGATGCGACCGGCCTTTTTATGCAGGTCTATGCGTTAAAAAAATCAGAGGGACGTCAAGGCGGCGGGCAGTTTTTGGCAAGGTCCCTTAGCTGGTGCGCGCGTGCGTGAGCGAGAAGAAGGGGCACTATGAAAGAATGGAACGATACCGGTGTGAGGGAAGTGGAACCTGAGTGGAACGATACGCAACTGATTTTTTTTATTATTATTATTCGTGAGTCTTTTTTTTTTTTTTTAATCGTGAGTCTTATTATGTGGCGATAGGATTCCATTCTGTGGCGGCACGCCACACAATGGTCTATGTATGGGAAACCCTGGTAAAGAAAACAACAATCCATATAAAAGTGCATTCCTATATTCTTACATCATATAGAACTGACTCAAATAAAGCAATTAAGTTCAAGTTCCTCACTGAGGAAGTATGAAGATCCAGAACGCTTCTCTCACACACACTCATACTCAATTTCAACTGTTTGCTCATGGTGATGTCATGAGACACACACACTTAAACACACACACACACACTGACACACTCACTCACTCTCAACTTCACTCCTGATGAGGACAGTACGTCACACACACACACACACACACACACACAAACACACACACTGTCAACTTCACCCCTGTACATGTAGTAGATAATCATGCACCCCAGTGCCATCTGGTGGTTGTTTGGGTATATTGCAGTTACCCCCCAATTTGACAAGTCCACGTTTACTCTATGACTGTTGCTGCTTGTTGTGATGGCTGCTTGGTAACTATGGCAACTGTCTGTGTGTCCCAGCGTTACTAGGGCAACCGTCTGTGGTGGAGATGCAGGGAGGCGTTTCTATGGTTACGGTGCTGATGCGAGGACCCTTCACCCATGACCACACACCCATGAAAGACCTGATGGGAGGTCTCACCTACAGAATACAGTACTGGGACAAACACACACCTGGGCAGGTAACACACACACACACACACACACACACACACACACACACACACACACACACACACACACACACACACACACCTGATGGGAGGTCTCACCTACAGAATACAGTACTGGGACAAACACACACCTGAGCAGGTAACACACAGACACACACACACACACACACACACACACACACACACCTGATGGGAGACCTCACCTCCAGACTACAGATCTGGGAGAAACACACACCTCAGCAAGTAGCACACACACACGCACACACACACACACACACAATGACACACATACACACACTTGAACGCACATGCAAAAGGTAACATACACATTTGTTTGTTGACCCTCTATGTGTGTGTGTGTGTGTGTGTGTGTGTGTGTGTGTGTGTGTTTATTGTCCTAGTGGGCTGAGAGGAATTCTACAGACATCTCTGTGGTGACACTGCGAGACCTGAAGCCTCACACAGAATACTGCCTGCGTGTGTGTGTGTTCAGCCCCATATATGACAAAACCAGCAACTACACACACACACAGTGCACACACACACTTGGTGAGAACACACACAGTGCAAACACACACTTGGTGAGACCATACACACACACACACACACACACACACACACACACACACACACACACACACACACACACACACACACAGTGCACATACACACTTGGTGAGAACACACACACATCCTCACTCTAAAGTCTGGTTTGTTTTGCGGTCTCTAGGACCTCCTCCCGTGTGGCAGGTGGCTGTGGGTGTGTGTGCGGGGGTGTGTGTGTTTGTGATCCTCACACTTACATACTTGCTCAGGGAAAAGCCAGACAAGAGTCTACAAAAGGACCTCACTCCTCTAAGCTTACAGGTACGTGTGTGTGTGTGTGTGTGTGTGTGTGTGTGTGTGTGTGTGTGTGTGTGTGTGTGTGTGTCAACTTGTCTGATGTGTAACCCTGCTCTCCAGGGTGTGTGTTTGTGTGCGAATGTGTGTGTATGTGTGTGTGTCTGTGTGTGCATGCATGCGTATTTGTGAGTGTGTATACAGTGTGTGTGTGTGTGTGCATTGTGTGTAATATCCATATCCTGTGTGTGTGTGTCTGTGTGTGTAATATCTGTGCCCCGTGTGTGTGTGTGTGTTGTGTAATATCTGTACCCTGTGTGTGTGTTTGTGTGTGTGTGTGTGTGTAATATCAGTGTCCTGTGTGTGTTTATTGTGTGTGTGTGTGTGTGTGTATGTGTGTGTGTGTATTGTGTGTAATATCCGTATCCTGTGTGTGTTTATTGAGTGTGTGTGAATATAATATCCGTGTCCTGTGCGTGTGTGTGTGTGTGTGTGTGTAATATCAATATGCTGTGTTCTCCAGGGTCCTCCTGTATCCCATCTCTCCCTGCTGCAGCTGGGAATGGAACCCTACTCCCAGGTCTCCGTGGAGACACCAATCAGGGTGCAGGAGATGGACGAGGGGGTGTGGCCTCCGTGTGAGGAGGAGGGACTAGGAGAGGAGAGGATCCTATTGGCTGAGAAGCAGAGGGGTTTGTGTGAGGACTCAGGAGTGTACTCTGGAGAGGACAGTTCAGATTCCAGCGTCATCATCTCCAAACACACACACACACACACACACACACACACACACACACACACACACACACAAACACAAACAGCATCTTAGCCTCACAGGTCCTGCAAATATAGGAATTTGAGTCTTTGAGCTCCGTAAGACTGAGAACTTATAACAGCACAAAGCAAAACAAAACAAAAGGGTTGCTGGTGGACTGGTGGAAACCGGGCCCATCACTCACACACACACACACACACACACACACACACATACACACACACCCCCCCCACACACACACACAAACACACACACACACAGCATCTTAGCCCCACAGGTCCCGCAAACATAGGAATTTGAATGTTTGAGCTGGTGGACTTCAGAAAGGAAACCGGGCCCATTGCACTCCTGTGAATGTCTATGGTGGCCCATTGCACTCCTGTGAATGTCTATGGTGGCCCAGTGGAGAGAGGGAGCAACTTCAGATATTTCTGAGGATCTGTTATGAGCCTCACATGTCTCCACTCTGGGGAAGAAGGCCAGACAGAGATTATATCACCTCAGGAGGCTATACTAAGGAAGTTCACCATAGTGCCTGAGCTGCAAAGGATTTCTCATTCCGCCACCATAGAGTCTGTAGGTCCTGGGAACATCACTAGCTGGTGTGGAAACTGCTAGCCTGGCACGCCCCCTCCCAGTGACGTAACACCTTCGGCATTGCTGTCGCTGGTCTGGCCAGCTGCTGATCGGGCAGGACTTCTGAATTCCCCTAGACGGGGGAACTGCCCCCTCTTGGTCGAGAACCAATCAACTTTGAGCTGCTCCAACGGCTCTCAGTCCTGTTCAAGTAATTCCCTGTGTTTGGTTTCGCTTCGGCACCGCATTTTCTAACATCGACCAGTAGCAAAACGAGGCATTTCAGGGAGACGGGTCAACCATGCGCTTTGAGAAACTTTGTTATACGGGCTCTTGGTCAGACCAAAGTCTCGTAGAGCTTTGAAAGTCGATGGCAATCAGGCTAGGAAACTGCAGCTCCCTGGACGAGTCTGTCCTGCACTGCCCTGCGTTATTAGCTGTGCAGAAAACATCACCAGGACCACGCTGGCAGCCTTGAAGGACATGTGGGCGTTGCAAGACCAGAGCAAATGAAATCCTTAAAGATTCACACCATCTTTGCTAGACTGCCATCTGGAAAGCACTTCTGTTGTCTGAAGGGTACAACTGAGAGACTGAGAAGGAGTTTCATTCCTCCAAACCATACGGGTTTTACATTTAAAAAAAAAAAAACAAACAAAAAAAAAAAACATATTATTTATTTGTATCAGAATTCTTATTTTGCACAGTGGGAGATGTAGTCAGTCAGTTTTTTTTTTCAGAAAATGTCTTGATTCTTGATTCCTCTTAGCACACAACACTGTCCTCTGTCTTTCTCTCTCTCTCTCTCTCTCTCTCTCTCTCTCTCTCTCTCTCTCTCTCTCTCCTTAAAACACAAAACGGTTCTTCTCTCCTCCCCCTCTAAGAACATTCCACTGTTCTGTTCTGTAAAAGCTGCACTGACAGACATTAGCATTTAGATGAACTGAACAGAACTATTTCTGTTGTTCTACGTCCCTGTAGAGATTCATTCTGTATTGATGGCCTTTGTACATTAAACAAACAACAAATCTATACTATTGGGATCTGTTTGACTGTATTTGTACTAAAGAGAAACACACATACATACACACATGGGCCTTGGCCATTGTTCCCTGATCTAGTAGTCTCATACAGGCATGCTCACAGGTCAACACCTGGCGGGCCAATGGTCATATTTGGGCCAGGGATGTCATAATTTACTTATTTTCCTAAAATATATCGGGCTAGTCTGATTAAATGTCTTATGTTCATGCAATGTGTCCAATTTACAGTATTTTTATTTGAGCTATTATTGCATAAAAGCAAGGTGGGCTGGGCTGCCATGGCTAAAATTGCTCAGGCCAGTATTTGGTGCAAGTCCAACCCTGGTCCCATATCGAGCCTTACATACAGAATGGCTATTATATCTCTATGGTCCCATAGACCTCATATATCTCCTACCACTAGAGGGAGCCAGACATTAACCTTGGCATGACATGAGTTTGACCACTAGGGGGAACCAGCCACTCAGTCATGACCTCTTGATCTGACATGAGATTCACTAACACTGATGTCTATGGAAGAATCACAGATTTTCACTGAATCTTTAATACTTTAATAATGAATAAAAAAGGTGAAAGAAACACCACTCATCCGTCGAGGTGCAGGATTGATAAATAGCTGAAAACACTCAAGTCTTTGCAAAAAAGTTTTACTCTTTATGCAAGCTTTTGGTCTGGCAAGCTCACTCAGGCTGTGGTGATGAACAGAATCTTAATCTTATTTTCCTGTGCAATGGATTTCAGACTCAGCTATCATCATATCCAAACCCTCTGCTCATCTCAGGAACATTTTGTGACGGTATGACTCTGCACCCTGGAGAAAATAAACTTAAGCAGTGGGTCAGAGTCGATTTATACTAGGGTCCTTCGTACCACGACAATTCAGCCAAATACTGTGTGGGGGTTAGTGTATGTGTGTGTGTGTGTGTGTGTGTGTGTGTGTGTGCAGCTTGAATAATGTGCATCCCTTCTCTCCAGTGTGCTTGTGTGTGTGTGTGTGTGTGTGTGTGTGTGTACAGTATGTGTATGTGTTAGGTGTGTGTGTGTGTGTGTCTACAGCTTGAATAATGTGCATCCCTTCTCTCCAGTGTGCTTGTGTGTGTGTGTGTGTGTGTGTGTGTGTGTGTGTGTGTGTGTGTGTGTGTGTGTGTGTGGTGTACAGTATGTGTATGTGTTAGGTGTGTGTGTGTGTGTGTGTGTGTGTGTGTGTGTGTGTGTGTCTACGGCTTGAATAATGTGCATCCCTTCTCTCCTGTGTGCTTGTGTGTGTGTGTGTGTGTGTGTGTGTGTGTGTGTGTGTGTACAGTATGTGTATGTGTTAGGTGTGTGTGTGTGTGTATGTGTGCGTGTCTGCAGCTTGAATAATGTGTATCCCTTCTCTCCAGTGTGCTTGTGTGTGTGTGTGTGTGTGTGTGTGTAGTTGATGAGGTGTGTTGTAGTTGAGATCTGTGCGCTGTGTGAGCCGGCCTCTGCTACAGTCATTCACCAGAGTAGCAGATACAGATACTGGTATGGAAGTGGTGTGTACATGTACTTGTGTGTGTGTGTGTGTGTGTGCATGTGTGTGCGTGTGTGTTGTGTTCTCTTAAGAAATAACA
>JAODXP020000016.1:3802398-3824898 GCA_027497455.2 Sardinella longiceps | reverse complement strand
GTCAAGAGAAAGATAATAAATATGCTTTGGTATCGTCACATGGTTTGGTTAAGTGTACTGATGGCACGAAACTAAGACATTTATATTTTCATGTTAGTCTGGCTTGTCAGGTTAACTAAGTGGGATTAAACCAGAGCAGATAAAAGCAGAGAGAGAGGTGCGTTCAACTAGCGTGACAAGCCAGACAATCACATAATGTATAGTCTGGCCACGAGTGATAGACCCTCAGGTAAGATAGCTAAAACCTCAGTGATTCAAACAACGCTAAGCCTGCCCAATGACTCCCTGTCTAGATAGAACATTGTGATTGGCTAAACACCACGATGTCTAAATGCAACCTAGAGCGTTGCGGTTGTATTTAAACAGCTCAGACACCACCGATGTCTGTGTACAACCTATGGCTGATGGCTAGACGTACTCACTGATGTCCGAGTGCAACCTATGGCTGATGGCTAGACGTACTCACTGAGTAAATTCAATTTGCTAGTACCGCTAGAGTACGTCTAGAGTTGTAGGCTAGCATTCAACAACTTGTGTGTTCTATCAGTGCAAGGGGGAAGCGGGGGAAATCCCCTGCCTGTACATGTATGTTAACCTCAAGTCCTCCAGTCTCACGCTGATAGCATCAGACCTACGGAGTCTCTCCTACGCTCATAGCCTCAGATACTGACTGTAGGCCTACCAGCCAGAGACCTTGCCTTTGTTTATAATAACCGTCCTCTATAAATGGTTATTAAATAGCTTATTAATATCAGTAAGTAATTATTTAGTTGTTAATAGATAAGTAAAGCTAGGTAGCAGTAATTAACATACATTTTACAGCATAGTTTAGATAGTAAGTTAACAGTTAGTTTACAGTTTGTTATGGCTAAATGATAAAATTGAAAAACCTGATGGAATTAAATTATCTGACTGGTGGAAACCACAAACTTACCAATTAACTTCTTACTGATATTAATAAGCTATTTAATAACCATTTATAGAGGACGGTTATTATAGTTCTACTTCGCTTTGACTTTTGACCTTTGGCTCCTCCCACCAGTGGTTCAAGTGGGATTTGACAGGAGGGGGAACTCTCAGATTGTGAAACAAACAAAAAAAATATAACCTGTAGACCTGTACACAAGGGAAGTGAAATCTAGCCTGTTTAGATATCACTGTATACATTACTGTGGGCTATAGACATTACATCTTTGCTGAAGTCTCAACATTGGAAACATGCGAGAAGAGTGTAAGAATCATAATGGTGGGATAATGTGTGACCTTACTATTTCCAGAAATATATATTGACAAAATAGGCTATTTGACAATTTTTCACATTTTATTCATAATTTATTGCACAGAGAAGAATGGCTGATATTCTTTATTGAAGAAATAGTATTAGCACCTATGTTGTAACTTTTTGTTCCTCTAGCCTATAAGACCAATAGAGGAAATATTATCTGAGTAGTTTCTGCTACTGTGCCACTGCACTGTAACCTTTATCAGAGGGATCACATCCGGTCAGTGTGACTTCCATAATGTGAATTTTTATTTGGACATGTTACCTCGACTGGCCTACGAGAAGAACATATTAAGTTATTAGCCTAATCAGTAGGCCTAATGATTTTTTTTTTTTTTGTATACTAGACCTTGTGTTGTGCCTTAGTCAATAGGCTATTTAATAACTCCCAAACAACAAAATCAGGGCGCTGCTAGAAATTTTGGGCCCTATGACAAAAATTATTTTGGGCCCCCGTATATGATTTTAATACTAAAATTTTCTCTGGGCCCCTGTCAGTGCCAGGCCCTTAGAATCATCCTAACATTCCCCCTAGCAGCGCCCTGGTTGAAATGGCCAGAGTTCCTTTAATTAGATTTAGAACTATCAGGCTGTGGGTTGAAATGGCCAGAGTTGTCCTTTAATAGAGCTACTGGGCCTTGGCCGGTTTGGCAGTGTGGCTATAACAGCTAGAGTCGCCCAACTCGCATAATTTGCCTTTAACTGCATTTCGACGTGATTTCACACACAGCCTAACCACATAACAACTCACTGCATTTCCTTCACCCAGAACATTATGCATATTGTGCATATGTGACAAACTTCCTTGTATTGTTTAGCTTAAAGTCAACAACAACACCACACCACATCACAGCGAACGTGTCTGTGTACGTGTATCAGAAGGATGAGAATTTGTAATTTGACACATACAGTATGTGACAGTTCCTCTTTTTGCGGTGGGCTTGACTACGTGTGCAGGCCTGTGCACATTTCACAAGAGAAACTCCAAGGAACCAGCGATAGCGCATGTTTCTCGGCAAAGCCACTCTGTGAACTGAGGAACTGAAATCGTCCACGTCGCGGACAAAAAGACACAGCGCGTCTTCTTCATCTAAACAAATCAAATGCACAATAATAACAACAGGAAAAGTTCCCTTGCTCAGTCAGTCAAGCCCCGGATGTCATGCTGTTTGGTTGGTTTGCGGGCAGATAACTCCCCCGTCGCCGTCGTCACCTGGTGTCACTTTTGGCACCTTCGCCGCAAAATGACACGGGGGTTAGCTGCGGTTAGTCTGGTAGTAGCAACTTAGTAACAACGCAGATTTAAAGATCTGTGGTAGAGTATTTCACAAGGTTCCCAGGACTGTTTTACAGATATTTAGGCAACGTTTTCTTTGAAAAGCATTTCTCATTCTTACGCTATTTCCGTATCTTTCCCGTATGGATCAGCCCCTACATACGACGGGAATTACGTGGGAAACCGAAATCGAAACTTAACGAGAGTGTAAACCTGAACATGGAGTTTAATTGTCCGTCGTCGCATGATCTCCCGCGATGAACCTAACCATTTTCATCTGTCTGTGCTCGGCTCTTACTGTTCTCTGTCGAGGTAAGATTGTTTTTCTCCTTCGACATAGTACTCACATTCTCTGTGTCTGTCTTCACCGAGTTTTATTCGAGTGAAGATCCAGCCTTCCTCGTTTGCTATCGGGCTAAGTTAACTAGCTGAAGCCATATAGCTCAAGTAGTTCCCTTTATTAGCCAGGGGGCTAACGTTATTTGCTAAAACATAACGTTAGATGGGTTTGTTTTTGATGAGAATGTGTGTGTCCAGTCTGGTGAGTTGTAGGTTAATGTTAGCCACATTGACCCATGGCGAGTCTTTCTTGCTTAAAACGAGTGCTTGGATGATGATGCCTGGACACCTTCGGTGCGATAAAAGCTCAATGGGACAGTCAAGACTCCCGTAATCTGGCTTCAGTGTATTCAGTTATCATTACAGAGAGTACTAACGTTAGGCTACTTCACATGGGTCCCTGCTGGAAACAGATATAGCTCTTATGAACATGGCTGTCCTCACGTTAGAGTGTGCGCATGTGTGTGTGTATATGTGCGTATATACATGTGTGTGTGTGTGTGTATGTATGTGTGTGTGTCAGTGGAGAGAGTGTGTGTGTGTGTGTGTGTGTGTGTGTGTGTGTGTGTGTGTGTCAGTGGAGAAGAGAAGTGTGTGTGTGTGTGTGTCAGTGGAGAAGAGAAGTGTGTGTGTGTGTAGAAGAGATGTGTGTGTGTGTGTATGTGTGAGAGAGTGTGTGTGTGTGTGTGTGTGTGTCAGTGGAGAAGAGAAGTGTGTGTGTGGAGAAGGCAATGAGACTAGCAGAGGCAGAGGTGTGTCTGGGGGTGTCAGTGGAGAAAGCATTGAGCACTTGAGAGGTGTGTGTGTGTGTATGTGTGTGTGTGTTGTGTGTGGGTGCTGTGGGTGCTGTGTGTGTGTGTGTGTGTGTGTGTGTGTGTGTGTGTGATGTGCGGTGAAAGCTTTGAGTGGGCTGTGTGTGTGTGTGTGTGTGTGTGTGTGTGTGTGTGTGTAGGCCTATGAGAGAGAGAGAATGTGAGAGATGCTGTGTATGTCAAGTAACGCTGAAACATGGCCTAGGTGTGGAGGCCTAACACTGAGAGACGAGCTAGGTTGGGAGGCCTTTAACACTGAAACACTAGGCCTAGGTTGGAGGCCTTTAACGCTGGAAACACTAGGCCTAGGTTTGGGAGGAGAAAAAGATCTTATGGTAGTCTCTGAGCCCGCCCATAGGCCCATACTTCATGACATTTCACCATCAAGCCAGTATGGCCAATGAGGCTATTTCCTCAACTCTCCAGACCAGAAAAATCAGGACCCAATGGGAAACGTGCAGGCTGAAGGAGGCGGGCTTACGATGACACTGTCCAAAAACTATGTGATGCTGTCAAGTAGACAATCACACACACACACACACACACACACACACACACACACACACACACACACACAGCACACACACAGACATTCACACACACACACACACACACACACACACACACACACACACACACACAGGCTAGACAGACATTCTCACACACACACACACACACACACACACACAGGCCAGACAGACATTCACACACACACACACACACACACACACACACACGCTTTAATGCTTTTTAGTACACATGTTGTCACTGAGTAGGCCTAGTACATAAACTCTGTGACGAGCAGACAAGTAAGCGCGTGCGCACACACACACACACACACACACACACACACACACACACACACACACACACACACACACACGCTTTAATGCTTTTAGTACACATGTTGTCACTGAGTAGGCCTAGTACATAAACTCTGTGACAAGCAGACAAGTAAGCGCGTGCACACACACACACACACACACACACACACACACACACACACACACACACATACACACACACTCAGATAAGATAGTGTGTGAGCTGTGGTTGGGTATCCTCAGGGTGTGGTTGAGAAAGGTGTCAAGAGAATCATTTCCCAGAAATCAGGTGTCTGCTGCACGTACACACCCATCAAAGCTCCGTGTGTGAGAGTGTGTGTGTGTGTGTGTGTGTGTGTGTGTGTAAAGTATGATCACAGTGTGTGTGTGTGTGTGTGTGTGTGAGAGAGAGAGAGAGTGAGTTAGCCTGGCGACGGCATCCTACGTACAAGATTTCAGTCTAGCCCAACCCACATTGTTCGGTTCGCATACGGTTTAGCCCAGGGGTGTCAAACATACGGCCCGCCAGAGGTTTTAATCCGGCCCGGGCGTAGAGAGAAAAAAATTATGAGCATGTCAAAAAAAAAAAAATCAAGTCTCTAGCCCACTCCTGTGCCGAGCTATGATTTTTAAAAGAAATAACCGAAATGCGCAATTCCGCCACTGGGGGTGCAAATTTCATACTGAGCGCGTCAGTTTCACTGTTTTCTCAATGATATTACGGTTGTCTTACCATACCACACTGTGCGGTTATTAAGCCGAGGTGCCGTACTCAAGCTTCTTTGAATTACGCGGGGAAAATGGCCAATTCATGGAGAAAAAGGGCAGGTCAGTAGGAGAATTGGAATGTCCTGAATCTGATAGGGATCTGTCGTTGACAGCAAAGAGTAGCCACGCAGTTTCGCAACAATATGCGCCTTCAAGGTTAAAGCTGTCACTGTAGGAGACGCAGCTCTCCAGCGGTGACTACTCTCATTTCTCACTTCTCGCAACAATGCGTGCAAGCCAACCTTATTTGGATTAATACAAAATAAAATCACAGAGCTGCTGCAGGAGTTCGAGCGCAGGTTTGAAACCTGATATTGATGCTCTGATGAAGGCCAAAATATGCCAAAAGCGCGGAATGATACGGAGATGTGAATCTCAAGCCAGCAGTGGGGGAGTGCGGGCGCAACATAACGTGAGGCAAGCACAGAGTTTTATGCAGACTTTATCGCCAAACCCCACCCACTGCTCCGTTTGAACAAGAAGACATGTGGAGTATTTTCAAATGTTATTACAGTTATCCAGAAGATGCAAGAATTGTGTTTTGGCACCATAAGTAAACATTTACATGTTGTTTAAAAATGTAAAATGGGCCATTAGTGTTCATAACATTCTATTTTTTTTTTCTTTTCATCTGCTTGTTGATATTGTTTTAGTGGGCAACAAGCACAAAGGCCTAGTGATCCAAATACAGTTCAGAACAATAAAAATAATATACTACTACTATTAATAATAATAATAATAATAATAATAAACAATAAATTAAGTGGTACTGAATTAATTGTGTAGGCCTAAACAAATCTGCATCATGTATTAAGCTACGACTATAACTCCCCAACATTTAACATCCTTCAATTCTGGAGTAAGCCTAAATTAAGATTTAGGATATTTTGCGATGATTTTACTAGTCCGGCCCACTTGAGATCACATTAGGTTGTATGTGGCCCCTGAACCAAAATGAGTTTGACACCCCTGGTTTAGCCAATCAGCACACAGCTTAGAGCGATGTCTCAGAACTTTTCTGCCGAGTTGTTTGTCTGTAGTTCAGCAGCTTGTAGTTCAACAGTAAAGAAATGCGTTTATTATTCTCCCCCTGCTCACCTCACTCACGTCAGATGCAGCGCCCACTCAGGCGCATCCATCTGATGTCGCTCCATTAGCCTAAAAGGTATTTCAGGACTGATATTAGACGGTGGACAGCTCAAGGGGACGCTGCATCTGACGTGAGATGAGGTTACCCCCTGCCACTACGATGTCAAAATAGACAGAAACTAGCAAGTTACTGAACACAGAGGCTGGACACATGGAAGCCAGGGGAGAACATGGGCACAGAATACAGTAGGTCACTTCCAAATGGAAACAGAATAGGTTACAGGTTACAGAACAGGGCACAGAATACAGTAGGTCACTTCCAAATGGAAACAGAATAGGTTACAGGTTACAGAATAGGGCACAGAACTACAGTAGGTCACTTCCAAATGGAAACAGAATAGGTTACAGGTTACAGGTTACAGAATAGGGCAAAACAGAATACAGTAGGTCACTTCCAAATGGAAACATAGCCTGTTTCATTCCAATTGTACTTTGCACTGTTCCAGACTGTATGACTGTATTGGTCAGGTAAAGCCAGGCTGGGCTTGCACAGTGTGTGTGTGTGTGTGTGTGGTGTGTGGAGATCTCCGGCAGGGAGATCAAAGTGTGGAGATGAGAAGTGATTGAAATGTTTGCATGCGTGTGAAGTCTGTATTGGGCTGTGTGTGAGAAACTAGTGTGCGTGTGTGTGAGTGTGTTGCGGAGTGGGGAGTGTGTGAGAGCTAACGTGAGTGGGCATGTGTGAATGTTAATGTCTGTGGGGGAGCTGCCGTCTGAGCTTTTGTAAGGGGGTAGGGCCAGGTAATTGGGGAAATGGGCAGGTGAAGGTGATTAAGACGGCGATGACCAATTAGCAATCCTGCCAGCCAGGACTCCGCGGTTTACCCTCACTGGCGGAGAAACAGAGGGCCGTGACATTCAAGTGCTAGTGTTGAAATGGGACTGGGCCAATATCAAGTGCTAGTGTTGAAATGGGACTGGGCCAATATCAAGTGCTAGTGTTGAAATGGGACTGGGCCAATATCAAGTGCTAGTGTTGAAATGGGACTGGGCCAATATCAAGTGCTAGTGTTGAAATGGGACTGGGCCAATATCAAGTGCTAGTGTTGAAATGGGACTTTGCCAATATCAAGTGCTAGTGTTGAAATGGGACTTTGCCAATATCAAGTGCTAGTGTTGAAATGGGACTGTGCCAATATCAAGTGCTAGTGTTGATGGAGGAGTGCCTGCAGACACAGTTACCTGTCATTCTGCTCTGTGTCTCTTGATGAAGAATAAACCCAATGGAATAAACATAATTTGATCAAATCAATCAATCAATCAATCAATCAATAAGATTAAATAAATGAACTACATAAATCATTTGTAATTTTGATTCAGACAGTGTATTTGTCAATGATGTGATTATGATGATGGAGGCATCTGATAGAAACTCACACACACACACACACACACACACACACACACACACACACACACACACACACACACACACACACTCACTTACACACAGACTTATCCAGTACACACACAGATAAGATATAATGCGATTAGAATTTTAGAGGCAGTGTTTTTGTCAATGATGTGATTATGATGAAGAGGGTGACTATAGGCCAAGTAGTATAACATAGCTAACACCATCTGAAATGAAGAGGGTGACTATAGGCCAAGTAGTATAACATAGCTAACACACACACACACACACACACACACACACACACACACACACACACACACACACACACACACACACACACACACACACACAGGACTCTTACTCTTTAAAAAAAGGGTCTACCGGTCAGGGAGTTGGACTGGTGACCGAAGGGTGGTCTGTTCGATTCCCGGCCGGTACGAAGAGGAGGGTGGGGGGGTGAATGAGCAGCGCCTCCCCATGTCTGGCAACTATGGATGCGGTGCCCTTGAACAAGGCACCTAACCCCCCGGGCGCTGTACTAATGGCTGCCCACTGCTCCGTGTGTGGGTGTGCGCACAACTTCTCAACAACTGTGTGTGTCTGTATGCATGTGTGTGTGTATACCCCCGGATGGGTCAAATGCAGAGAAAGAATTTCCTTCTCGAAGGACAAAACAAAGTACTCTTACTCACACTTACTATACGTACTCTGATTCAACCTCTATCCAGCTTCAGAACCACGCACACCACTGGTCTATCCGCCAGTGCATTAATGAAGCCACTCCCCTGAGCCTCCATGAGATCCTACTCCCCTACTGCAGTGTATCCAACATGTCGATCGAAGCCCATCTGCACTGCAGCCACATCAGAGTATGTCACCTACTCCCGCCTACAGTACTGCTATGAGTGTACACACACATACACACCACACACCCTACTCAGTGACAGTACTGTCATCGTGAGTACACACACACACAGACACGCACCTACTCCGTACAGTACGCATGTGAGTACTACACACACACACACACACGCATGTCACCTACTCCGTACAGTACCGCATGTGAGTGTACACACCACACACACACACACACACACACACACACACCTACTCCGTACAGTACTGCATGTGAGTGTACACACACACACACACACACACACACACACACACATACCTACTCGATACAGTACCGCATGTGAGTACACACACACACACACACACACACACACACACAGTCACCTACTCCGTACAGTACCGCATGTAAGTACACACACACACACACACACACACACACACACACACACACACACAGTCACCTACTCCGTACAGTACCGCATGTGTGTACACGCACACACACACACACACACACACACACACGTACACACCTACTCTGTACAGTGCCGCATGTGAATACACACACACACACACACACACACTATCCGCATGCGAGTACACACATACATACATGCACACACGCATGCACAGTCACCTACTCCGTACAGTACTACACGTGAGCACACACACACACACACACACACCCACAGTCACCTTACTCCGTACAGTACCGCATGTGAGTACACACACACACACACACACACACACACAGTCACCTATCGTACAGTACTCTGCACATACACACACACAGTCACTTACTCCGTACAGTACACACAAACATCACTCACTCACACACACACTCACTCACACACACACACACACACACACGTCACTCTCACATTCATTCCACTCACTCTCACTTACAGTCATTTACACCTTAGAGTACTGCAGGTGAGACACACACACACATACACACACACACACACACTCACTCACTTTACTCACTCACACAGACACATTCTTTTGAATTCTGTGTGAAATTCATCCCTTTAAATTCCAACCCCTGTGTGTGTATGTTTGTGTGTATGTGTGTGTGTGTGTGTGACCACAGAGCGGATGGGCCGTGGCTAAACGTGCCGGGCTGCGTGCAGACGCGTCTGAATGAGTGTGAGTTCAGTGCCATAGCAACGGAGCTGGTGGGGGCAACACTACGCGTGCGCTCACAACGCAACAACAGCACCACGTCACCATGGCAACAAGCCCACAGGAGAGTGGGATGCATCCACAGTAAGATCCAGTAGTCTGTGTGTTAGTGTGTGTGTGTGTGTGTGTGTGTGTGTGTGTGTGTGTGTGTGTGTGTGTGTGTGTGCATCCACAGTAAAATCTGGTTGTGTGTGTGTGTGTGTAATCGATAAACTCTATAAGTCTGGTTGTGTTAATGTGTGGGAGGGGGAGTTGTGTGTGTGTGTGTGTGTTATAAGATTAATTTGTCTGATTGTATTCACTTGTTTTGTTCATATGTGCAAACTTTTCAACTCAAAATTGGTAATTTACGTGAATTGTGTAGAGTTTTTTTTAAGGGGGGGAAATAAATTAATATCCAAGCAAAATAACCAAGCAATTAATTGTGATTCATTTACATATCAAAAAAGCTAAATAATTTGGCAATAGTTCGGTTTAGTTTGTCACCTTTTTCAACCCTTATGAGTTTGCAGGTATGTTTGTTGGTTTGTCAACTTTTCTTTTCTTAAACACAAACCCTCCCATCTCCCCTCCCTCCATCTCTCTCTCTCTCTTTCTCTCTCTCTCTCTGTCTCTCTCTGTCTCTCTCTCCCCCTCTCTCCCCCCATCTCTCCCCCTCTCTCTCTATCCCATAGCTGGCTCCTGTACTCCTGAAGTGGTTGCTATGGCGTCTCCTGGCTACCTGAGTGTCCAAATTGACCGTGAGCGAAGCGACCAGAGTCTTCGAGACGAGTACGGGGGTTTCCTGACTCTGGTCCTGAGTCTGGTACGGCAGAGAGGGAGAGGACATGCAGGTAACACACACACACACACACACACTCACTCACATACGCACACACACACACACACACACACACACACACACAGAGTCTCTGAGAAGTGTGTGTGTATTGGCAGGTGTTCTCTGGGAGCAGTGATGCCCAGAGTGTGCGTGTGGAGCCCTTACCTGTGGGAGTGCGCTACTGTGTGAAGGTGCGCTACCTGGTCTACTCCAAACCCTACGGCAACACCAGCACACCTGTGTGCAAACTCATACCACAGTCAGGTGAGTGTGTACAAACACACATTACACACTCACACACTCTCTCACACACACACACACACGCACCACACACACACACAGACCTGCTATTCTGTCAATCCAAAGTAACTGTGTTCTCTCTCTCTCTCTCTCTGCTTCTTCACTTGCCTGTGTGTGTGTGTGTGTTGTGTGTGTGTGTGTGTGTGTGCATATACTGTATGTATCTAACTGGGATGTCTGTGTGTGTGTGTGTCTGTGTGTATGTATAATGTGCATTATGTGTGTATATACTGTATAATGTATGTGTGTGTGTGTGTGTGTGTGTGTGTGTAGAATGGCAGAGGGATGTGTCTCTGGCGGGGATGTTGGCTGGTGTGTTTGCTGTTCTGGCGGCCCTGAGTGTCGGCTGCTATTGTTTCATCACACGCTACCACCACGACATCAAAGACTACATCAGACCTGTTATACTGCCTGTAGTCTTAGAGGTAACACACACACACACACACACACACACACACACATGCTACCACCACGACATCAAAGACTACATCAGACCTGTTATACTGCCTGTAGTCTTAGAGGTAACACACACACAAACACACACACACACACGCTACCATCACGACATCAAAGACTACATCAGACCTGTTATACTGCCTGTAGTCTTAGAGGTAACACACACACACACACACACACACACATGCTACCACCACGACATCAAAGACTACATCAGACCTGTTACACTGCCTGTAGTCTTAGAGGTAACACACACACACACACACACACACACACACACACACGCTACCATCACGACATCAAAGACTACATTAGACCTGTTACACTGCCTGTAGTCTTAGAGGTAACACACACACACACACACACACACGCTACCACCACGACATCAAAGACTACATTAGACCTGTTACACTGCCTGTAGTCTTAGAGGTAACACACACACACACACACACATGCACACACACACACACACACACACACACACACACACACACACACACACGCTACCACCACGACATCAAAGACTACATCAGACCTGTTACACTGCCTGTAGTCTTAGAGGTAACACACACACACACACACACACACACACACACACACTACCACCACGACATCAAAGACTACATTAGACCTGTTAGACTGCCTTTAATCTTAGAGGTAACACACACACACACACACACACACACACGCTACCACCACGACATCAAAGACTACATCAGACCTGTTACACTGCCTGTAGTCTTAGAGGTAACACACACACACACACACACACACACACACACACACACACACACACACACACACACACACACACACTACCATCACGACATCAAAGACTACATCAGACCTGTTACACTGCCTGTAGTCTTAGAGGTAACACACACACACACACACACACACGCTACCACCACGACATCAAAGACTACATTAGACCTGTTACACTGCCTGTAGTCTTAGAGGTAACACACACACACACACACACACACACACACACACACACACACACACACACACACGCTACCACCACGACATCAAAGACTACATTAGACCTGTTACGCTGCCTGTAGTCTTAGAGGTAACACACACACACACACACACACACACACACGCACACGCTACCATCACGACATCAAAGACTACATTAGACCTGTTACACTGCCTGTAGTCTTAGAGGTAACACACACACACACACACACACACACACGCGCACACACACACACACACACACACACGCTACCACCACGACATCAAAGACTACTTCAGACCTGTTACACTGCCTGTAGTCTTAGAGGTAACACACACACACACACACACACACACACACACACACACGCTACCACCACGACATCAAAGACTACTTCAGACCTGTTACACTGCCTGTAGTCTTAGAGGTAACACACACACACACACACACACACACACACACACACACACACACACACGCTACCACCACAACATCAAAGACTACATAAGACCTGTTACACTGCCTGTAGTCTTAGAGGTAACACACACACACACACACACACACACACACACACACACACACACACACACACACACACACACACACACTACCACCACGACATCAAAGACTACATTAGACCTGTTACACTGCCTGTAGTCTTAGAGGTAACACACACACACACACACACACACACTACCACCACGACATCAAAGACTACATCAGACCTGTTACACTGCCTGTAGTCTTAGAGGTAACACACACGCACACACACACACACACACACACACACACACACACACTACCACCACGACATCAAAGACTACATCAGACCTGTTACACTGCCTGTAGTCTTAGAGGTAACCAACACACACACACACACACACACACGCTACCACCACGACATCAAAGACTACTTCAGACCTGTTACACTGCCTGTAGTCTTAGAGGTAACACACACACACACACACACACACACACACACACACACACACACACACACACACACACACACACACACTACCATCACGACATCAAAGACTACATTAGACCTGTTACACTGCCTGTAGTCTTAGAGGTAACACACACACACACACACACACAACACACACACACACACACACACACACACACACACACACACGCCACCAGCAAGACATCAACAGGGTAGCCGTGGGGTCTTAAAAGTCTTTAAAAAGTCTTAAATTAAATGTTCCAAAATGAAGGCCTTAAAAAGTCTCAAATTCTGTTGCAAAGTCTTAATTTTTGAAATGAAAGTCTTAAATATCATAAATCTGCTACTTTCATAGTGAACTGGAATGCAGTGTCATAGAACTTCTCATTTCTTGGAGTAATTGTGCCGGCAGCAATGAACAGTCATTTTTAAAACATTTTTAAACAGGCTTCAGCGCTGCCAGTGAGCGCCTAACATGCTGTATTTTCGTGTCATTATGTCAAGCGAAAAGACTGAAGCAGCAGCAGCACTGACTTCTTGAGTCCCTCCCTCACTTTATCTAAACGCTCTTGGTTGGATGTGAAAAGTTAGTCATAATGTTAGTAGTAACGACAATCTGTAAGGTATTTGCCAGCTAGCTTGTGTTTGCTAGTCAATGTTATTTCAGCTGGAAAAGTTGACCGTGTTTTCGTCAAGCGTTGTTTTTATCCAAGAGCACACAGTGTTTTATTATGTGTGGTGGCTGTGTGGTTTGTTATGCCACACAGAGGCTATCACACAAATTTAACAGAATTAGCAAAGCCGCTTGATCCAGATATTTGCCTGTTAATTACATTTTCTTGCGGATATCATTGATAGATAAATGCAACCAAAACTGAATTCCAAAAGATAAAACAACATTGCTATGGCATTTGGCCATGGGCCGCAGTGCAGACATAGTGCACCAATATGTGAGCTTTATAAATAAGCTAATTTGGGATTTGGGATTTCAGATCAGTCTTCCAAGTAAACAGGTTACAGTAGCTTAGAAGTGTAAGCTAAATTTAAAGTGGCAGCAGTAAAAATGTCAACAGATTAATTGCTGTAGGCCCGTATGAATAGTCAGATAGGCTATCTGATATGTAGCATAAACACTAGACCTGTTACACTGCCTGTAGACTCAAAGGTAACACACACACACACACAGCACAAACACAAACACACACACACACACACACACACACATACTAAATACTCTCTCCTGTGCAGTTTCCTTCAGACGAGTCTTTGCAGCCGGTGACCAATCCCAGCGAGTCACATGACTGCATCAGCAGTGTGGAGGCGGGGCTTCACCAGGAACAGGAAGAGGAAGAAGACAGAGGAGGAAGCGGGAGCATGCTCAGATCAGAGCGGGGTCACATGACCACTGTGGAGGAAGAAGAGGAAGAGGGGGGTCTGGAGATGGGAGGGGGGACGGGGGGGTTTTATGAGGGATCAGACTTTGACACATCTCTCATTTTTCACTCTGGCACACCTCTCATTTAACACACACACACAAACACACACACGCACATATATGCGCACACGCACTCACACACACATATACGCACGCACACACACATTATACGCACACACACAATGCACTAGCACACACACAAACACACACACACACACACACATACACACACACACGCACACATATACGCACACACACTTAATATACACACACACTTTTTTTATTTCCTAATGGATCAAACAAGTCAGGCTTCTCTTGGTAGGTTTTGTTTATGTAGTGGTGGGCGGGCACTTTTCATTCTTTTCTACTTTAAAGCTCCTTTATTGGTTCTGCCCTCAATGTCTGTTCTCTGATGTCTGTTCTTTGGTTGCTTGAGAATGTAGCTGGGGATCTGAAGTCTACGGTACCCTGGGGTAGGACTGTAGTGCCATGCAGTTTGGAGTGAGTAGTTTTAGACAAAATACAAATGAACACTTTCTCTCTCTCTCTCTGTTTCTCTCTCTCTCTCTCTCTCTCTCTCTCTCCTTCACACAGACACACAGCTATGTGCAGAGAAATGGACTGTAGAAAATATTAGCTTATTGTTTTTATGATGTTGCAATATACTTGTGGTCCTTATCACCCTTATCTCCTTTAAAAGGTCTTTGCCTCAGCAGCACACAGCCTCAGTGCATTGTGGGAAATGTAGTTTTGAATGGGTTTCTCCTTTAAGATGTTATGATCTCAGTGTTGTTAAATGAACTCAGAACTTGTCACTAAAACACCGCCAATGATTAACTAATCAAGGATGTTTGTAGCTGCAAAACACATCAGTCTCATTTTGTTTGTTTTTGGCCTCCCTTGTTTGTGTGTTTGTTTTTATCACAAGGGCAACAACGGGAGACTGTGTGTGTGTGTGTGTGTGTGAGTGAGTGAGTGTGTGTGTGTGTGTGTGTGTGTGTGTGTTTGTACATGTTTGTGTTGATGTACAGTATACATGAGCAGATAAAATTTCAAGTCAGCCTGTCAGTTGTCCTTGGATGTACTTCAAATAGCATGTGTGTGTGAGAGAGAGAGAGAGTGAGTGAGAGTGTGCATGTGTTTGTGTGAGGGAGAGTTTGTAGGCGTGTCTGTGAGAAGGAGTGTGTGTGTGTGTGTGTGTGGTGTTGGTGCAGTACTTTATGATGCCTTTGTACAAAAATAATGTAAATGTAATAAATGTCTAAGATGCCTGTATCTGCCTGATTTTGTTGCTCATTAGTAGATAACGTGTGTGTGTGTGTGTGTGTGTGTGTGTGTGTGTCTTTGCCAATGTCCCCTTTGACTATAGGAGTTAGACTCATATTTGTTCCTCTGTAATGGCTGTTTGTAGAGGTAGCCTTGCTTGTTTTTTAGCTTTTGCCCTCAAGAGGTCAACTACAGTAGGCAACTAAAGTGCTGTTCAGGATCATCCACAATTGGCATTTTCCCAGGCTTTTGCTGCTTTCTCTTACATTTGTTGTAGGCCCATGCTTTAGATTAACTTTGTAAACTTTAAGTTCTGATTGGCTTTTTATTGTATTGCCAATATATGTTTGTAGTACTGGTGCATTACAGTATTCACATTCAGGGGCACTATGCAGATCACTGACATTCACTTCACCAGTAGTAGTGAATGTAAATACAATAGTGATCCTACATAGTGTTCCTTTAAGTAGTGAATGTGAATATAGTAATGATCGTATAGTGTTCCTTTAAGTAGTGAATGTAAAAACAATAGTGATCCTACATAGTGATCCTTTAGTGAATGTGAATGATCGTATAGTGTTCCTTTAAGTAGTGAATGTAAATACATCAGTGATCCTGCATAGTGTTCCTTTAAGTAGTGAATGTAAATAGATCAGTGATCCTGCATAGTGTTCCTTTAAGTCGTGAATGTAAATACAGATCCTGCAGCATATATATTTCTATTCAGCCCTGAGATACATGGCACAAGGCTGCCATCTACTGGTAATGGTGAAACACTGGTTTGGGCTACTAAATAGAAACATATGGCCTCGATCAACTGCCTGTTTTTCAAAACATTTTGCTTTAAGGGCGTTTCATCAAATAATAAGTTGACATGTCTACAAATTAGCGCATTTCTATGCGCGATTATCTGGTCATTTGTCTTCTAAGGCTAAGTCCACACGGCAATGCAACAAGATTTTTTTAGCGGGCTGAGAAAAAAATCTCGTCCACATGCAACGGAGCGCTAACAAATCTCATCCGGCGGCAATAACAGTTTCAGTAAATAGTCCGTTTCAATGAAGAAATCAACAACTCCTGAAAGTTCGTTGGAAGGATCTATGCTTTTAAAATGTTGCTTTTAAGACTAATAAACATTCAACTTGAAGGTTTGTGATGTGTGTTTATGAACATAGAAGTTACTTACTAAAATAGTTGGGATGGATGGATCAGATTAATGACTGTAGGGTTCAGATAGCTAGCACGTTACACAGGGACATGGGACAATATAGTGCAACTAATAACAATGCCTGCAGCCAAGCTGTCAAACATGGTGGTGGTCACATGTAAGGTTATTTTGGTCACGTGTTGGTGACAACAGGGCTAATACGCTCCACAAGACACCAAAACGGAAAAGTTGTAGCGTCGCAACGATTTCGTTCCACTCTGGCAGGCGTTGTGAAACAATATTGGATCAGCCCACCCAGAAACGCCGTTGCCATGTGGATAGAAGGCACAAACGATACAAAAATACCGGATTTCGTTGCCGTGTGGACAGGGCCCTCGGTCCTGAAAGTATTGGGACACACTACACTTACACGTGAGCGTGCAAAAGAGTGTTAGGGCCAAAAACAAGTAGAAGTGGTAGAAATGGGACAACGGCTAATACTGCTGTTTGTGTAAGTGTGTGTGTGTGTGTGTGTGTAACTGTGTGTCATTAACACTGCTGTTTACCCCTACAGGTTTTGAACTGGTCACCCCTGCTCATGTTGTGTGGTGTGATTATGGTGATGATGTCACACTGCCCTGTCACCTGTCTCCTGAAACCACTGCTGTTGCCATGGAGATCAGGTGGTATAAAGACACAAACTGTATCTACCTGTATAAGAATGGTCATGTGATAGAGGGGAGGGGCTTTAAGGGCAGAGTGAGTGTGGACCCCCAGGAGCTGCAGAGAGGAGACGTGTCTCTCAGGCTGAGGGGGTTCAGATGGAGAGGTGATGGAGGAGTTTACACCTGTCAGGTCATCAGTGGAGACAACATGGAGGAGGGAAGAGTGGCGTTGAACATCAGTAAGTCTGTCTGTCTGTGCTTTCGAATGAATATTCCGAGATATCTATCAGAACTAAATCAGCTTCCTTTGTGTCTTGTGCAGCCTGTAGACATCAATTTAATATTACCATACCCATTACGGCTCTGACTATGACTAGACCCGACGTGTGAGCTTGCTCGCTATTCAATATTTTAATTTCTTTAAATGCACAAGGAGATCAGCTGGTGTGATAGCAATTCACCAGGCGCTTTGCGCTGTTCGTTCTTAAAGGCAATGAGAGATTGATCTGTCATTGGTTATGTCTGTGTTACACCCATAACACACCTATGATTAATTAGGCATCCTAAGTCCAACCTTTTTGAACTTTGCGCCGGCGCGAAGTTCATTTTCTGTGCTGTGAAAATAGCAAAATCCCGCCGGCACACCCCCAAAACCATATGCGCCATCCGCCAAACAACATTTGACATTGCGTCGTCAAAATAGGGCCCTTCCAGTCAGTGGCGGATCCCTTTCTGCGTCTGTATAATAGCATCTGTTGCGCTTTGCGCCTAGCCACACCTTCGACACACCTCCGAGGACGCAAAGTCACTTGCTAGTTAGACAACGTGAATTACTTGACAGAAAACGAACCATGCGCTCGCACAAAATAGCAATGACAGCTTGCGCGAGTCGCGAAGGCATGGTGCGTCTGCAAGATAGGGCCCTAATGTTGCATCAGGCTCAAAACATATGTTTGTATTTAGTTGTTTCAGAGTTAGAAGGTAACTTCTCTGTTCTTCTGCAAAAACTCCTTCTCTCCTTTTCCCTCTCCTCCTCCTCCTCTTCCTCTCTTTTGCAAGAACTCCTTCCCTCCTCTCCTCTCCTCTCCTCTCCTCCTGCTCTGGCCTGAAGCAGAGGCTGGCTGCAGATCCTTCCTTTTCTTCATCTACCCTTTTCCTTTTTTCTTCTTTGCTCTCTTTGGTTGTCTCACATTTACTTACTTATGTACATAGTTTGTTTGATAAATATTTATATCTCTTCTCTCTACTCTTTTAAATTCATGTGATCTCCCCTTAATGTCATGTGACACACACACACACACACACACACACACACACACACACACACACACACACACACACATTCTCTTGTCTCAGTGTGTTTTCTCTCTCTGGTGTGTTAAATGGGTGAAGGTGTTAGACTTGGAAACCAAACTTTGTCCTCTATCAGCAGTAGAGGGAAGTGATTGTGTGCTGCACTTGTTCAAGTGTGTGCTGCAGGTTAATGATTAGAGACAGAAACACCATAAATCTCACTGAGCTGAACTTTCCTTTCTGCTCAGAGTCCGTCTCTAATCATCTCACTTGATGTTCGGTTCTGTGGGATAAACCGTCTGATGGTACGTAGAACCCTTTAGTGTGTGAATCTGAGCTGAACTGCTAGAACAGTGTTAGAACCAGTGTGGACTGAGAGAACCGGACTAATCCAGAGACTCCAGAACACTCAGGACTGCAGCGCTACTGAGAGAGGAAGTGAAGTCAGCAGATCAGACATTCCACACCAGGGACTGGGACTGGGAGACAAAATGGCCTCCACATCTCCCTGAAGAGGAGCTCTCCTGTTTACGCTCACACACACACACACACACACACACACACACTCAGGGATCCTGATCTCCTGTCATGATGACCCAGTTTGTGTAAGCACACGCAAGTGTGTGTGTGTGTTTGGGCTGTTTGAGACTCTAAGAGAAACACACAACTCTGTCTGCCTTGCTGAAGCACCAGACTGAGAGGTAAGACCTCTATTATGATGAGCAGAAATTCTGTATGAAATAGGAATCATTTAGACCCATATCAGTCTTTAATGTAAAGATGCACTGGGCCCTTGTTTTGAGATGGAAGACTATCAGTGTTTCTCTGTAAAGATGTCTTTGTTTTGAGATTGAGGAATATCAGTGTTTTAGTGTAAAGATGTCTTTGTTTTGAGATTGAAGAATATTAGTGTAAAGATGTCTGTGTTTTAAGATTGAAGAATATCAGTGTTTTAGTGTAAAGATGTCTTTGTTTTGAGATTGAAGAATATTAGTATTTTACTGCAGGAGACCGTGCAGGTGGTTAACTTAATTAAAACTCGACCCAAGAAGGACCGACTATTTGGCACTCTGTGTGACGAAATGGGAGCTCCGTTAAAGAATTGCTGCTTCATTCAAATGTACACTGGCTTTCGCGAGGGGCAGTTTTGAACCGTGTAGGCCTATACAACGCATGTTACATATCAGGGGGGCCTCAGCTGAAAATGTACTGGTGTAGGGGGGCCTTGGCATGGTAAAGTTTGGGAACCCCTGATTTAGTGTAAAGATGTCTGTTTTGAGATGGAAGAATATTAGTGTGTTAGTGTAAAGATGTCTTTGTTTTGAAATTGAAGAATATTAGTGTTTTAGTGTAAAGATGTCTTTGTTTTGAGATTGAAGAATATTAGTGTTTTAGTTTAAAGATGTCTGTTTTGAGATGGAAGAATATTAGTGTTTTAGTGTTGGCTAAATATGTCCTTGTTTTGAGTTACTGTGAAGATGTCCTTGTGTGGTCGAAGCCGTTCTTACCGCACTCAGGTCTCGAATTTGCTACTTTGTCAACTACAACTGACACACAGTCTGGGAGTCAAACACTCTAACCACTGAGCTAAAAGCCCAGGCTTCCAACTCAGCTGTTAGAAGCAGTTCTTGAAGGACTAGAGTGGTGAGGATTTGCACCAGCTAGCCGAGCTAGTTAGCCCCTGTTAAACTTGTTTTGAGATGAAGGAATATTATCATTATTTACTGTAAAGATGCACTGGTCCCTTGGGCCCTGTTCTCTTAATGAGCTAAACACAGGGATGTTAGAATAGGCTACTCTTTTAAAGTGAACACAGGCACTCCACAGGATATGTGTATGTTATCTGTGTGATGGAAACTGAGTAATCTGACAGAGAAGCAAATGACGTTAGTTTATTTATTCTGTAATTCTCTTTATTCTCTAGTTATAGTAATAATCCAGTAGTAGTGTCTTGGCTTGGACTACGTGATATTGGACTACTTGAGGATTACACCAGAATTAGAATAGTTACATGTCATATCAGTTTAGGAAATAGCCACATTTCATTTTCAGTCGTTCTTAGTACATCTTTTAGAGGGTTGAGTTGAGTTTTAAATATACCAGAATTCAAATATACCAGAAAACACTAGAATTCTATTGAGACTTATAAGCTAGATGCTATTGGTGAGATGCTAAGTGACTCTGAAGGATTCAGTGATGCTAACCTCATGCTAAAAACACTGCAGTCGGAGTGAATTTGCCTGAAAGGTGACGTATTCCTTTAAAGTGGCGTATTCCTTTAAAGCTGTATTTGGCAAGTCTATGTAATTCCGAGACTCGTTGGTCCCCTCCCCCTCTCTCCCTTCCTTTGCTGCAGCACCTTGCCAGCGGTTTGCTCACAGCTGTGATCGATAGACAGTTAGTTATCCCTCCCTGATTTTCACTTTAAAAAGATAAGACAACGACGATCACAGGGTTTAGATAGAGCTAAAGAATTCGGGTTTATTTCCAAAATAGCCTTTTTCATGTACATGACAATTGAGTCATGTAGAGAGAGTTGCTGAATATAGCTTTACTAAGTGCATGTAAACATCCTAATTGTGATCTGTCTCTGTTTCAGTAAGACACAATGGGAACTGGGGACTCAAGTAAGAGATGCTCTTTTCTGTGCTTTGTGTGTGTGTGTGTGTGTGTGTGTGTGTGTGTGTGTGTGTGTGTGTGTGTGTGTGTGTGTGACTGTGTGTCTTTGAGTGTGTGTGTGTGTATATATATATATATAATCTAACACACGTCAGCCAGGTCAAAGTAATACACACTTTGTGTGAATGTGTGTTTGTGTATGGGTGTACATAATGTAGTCTGTGTGTGTGTATGTACTGTACATACAATTATGTTTAAGTTTGTGTGTGTATGGGTGAACATAATGGAGTCTCTGTGTGTGTGTGTTGTGTGTGTGACTGTGTGTGTGTGTGTGTGTCTGTGTGTGTGGTGTGTGTGACTTCGCGTAGTGCGTGTGTGTCTGTGTGTGTGTCTGTCTGTGTGTGTGTGTGTGTGTGTGTGTGTGTGTGTGTTTGGGCGCTTGTTTCACATTATCACTATCTTAAATACCTCAGCCAGGCTACTCACAACATTAATACAGTATCTCTGTGTGTGTGTGTGTGTGTGTGTGTGTGTGTGTGTCATTAATGCTGCTGTTTCCCCCTACAGGTTTTAAACTGGTCACTCCTGATCATGTTGTGGAGTGTAATGATGGTGATGATGTCACACTGCGCTGTCACCTGTCTCCTGAAACCAGTGCTGTTGCCATGGAGATCAGGTGGTTTAGGGAGACAGACTGTATCTACCTGTATAAGAATGGTCATGTGATAGAGGGGAGGGG
>JAODXP020000016.1:3757398-3797398 GCA_027497455.2 Sardinella longiceps | reverse complement strand
TGAGGAGAGATGATTGGTGGAGATGTGATGAGTGATGAGGAGAGGTGATTGGTGGAGATGTGATGAGTGATGAGGAGAGATGATTGGTGGAGATGTGATGAGTGATGGGGAGAGATGATTGGTGGAGATGTGATGAGGAGAGATGATTGGTGGAGATTGTCACAAGACCATAGTGTAAAAAGGATGGTCAACATAACAAGGCCAGAGAGATATGTTGCGTTTGAAACGGTTTAACAACCAAAAATTGAATCAACTCAGTCAATGTTTGGCGTAAATAATAAAGGTGAAGATGGAGCAGGGTGGTACTGAAACAGATTAAATAAATAAAACAGAAATCAGCACCTGTAAATAGCTGACTGTAAAGAAAACCAAAACTTGCTGGCTACCGGCCATGAAACAAATGACAATGGATTCTGGTGAGTCTTCTGGGAAGCTGGTGACTACGCTCACTGAGCCTGTAACTAAGACGCCTGTAAAAACCCGTCACCAAACACCACTCGCTAAATAAGTACAAATAATCATAAAGGTAAATCAGTGCATTGCAAAAGGTTAAGTAAGCTAAGTGCGGAGATAATATTAACTATAGAACAAAGCAACAACGAGGCAGGGCGCCGACGCAGCGCCTCAGCCGGCAGTGAACCGCAGGCCGCGCAGGAAGGGGCGTGAGCGAGAGCGAGTTGGAAAAGGAGCCATCAATCACAGTCGGGTCCGCCTTCTATAGGCCCGGCCCAACATGCAAACGGTGTAATCCCGGAACAGCCTGGAGAGGGGGACAGAGAGACAGACGCGCTTATAGTGCACACACATCAAAACTACGACAATAGAATGGAACATACATGAATGATGAAGAGTGATATCAGATGAGGTGGACTGACAGACAGACAGACAGAAAGATAGAACGGTATGAAGGGTGGAAGTAACAAAAATTAAATAAAAAGAAAATTAAGAGATAAAATTAAACATGTCATATTGCCAAGTGCCAAATTTAAATCTATCAATTGTTATTAAATGTTATCTAATTTGAAGTTTCATACAATTGCATTTGAAGTTAAAATGCTTTAAACTTAAAATGAATTGAATAAGAAATGGAATTAATTTTGAGATCAGACATTACATTTACATTTCCCTGTTATTTTAATTTTGAATGAGACATTATATTTCAGCCTCGTGCATTTCCATGCGCTACCATTTATTTCAAGAGCATTTAATTTACTTTTAGAAAGACTTTAGTTTTAGGTTGCATGTTCACCTGTCAATCATAATACCCCACCCATCAATACTGATCAGTCTCGATTGGAGATGCCTGTCTCTATGCTTTTGCGGAGTGTTCTCACGTCACTACGACGCCTAAGAAAGATTACAACGCTAAAAACTATGCTCTGAATGATTCATTAGTGATAATATCTTGCACAAAATATGGCAGGGTTATAAGACTACAGGGCTGTTTGCTTGGTATAGTAGGCCTACTGATCATACAGGCCCACAGACAGTCAGTAGCCTAGGCTGCTGCTGCTGCTTGGAACAACTCGGGCTGTGCCATTACAGGAGTAGCCTACCACAGGCTCTGGTCCTACTACCGTAGCCTACGTTGTTGAGGGGTAGAATCAGATAATCAGGGTCTAAGAGGTTATTAGTTGCATGATCACAAGATAGATGTTTGTCCCATGAGAAAGGATGAAACCTGGCTCAAACTGCAGGTTTGACAAGTAGGCTATGTTTGCTATGAAGGAAACTTTTACGACCCCATGACGGTGAAACACACGGGGATACCTGCAGCAAGCTACATAACGAAAGCGTTACGTAGCTTGCGATGGTGTGAATCGACCAGCGACCACCATTCAATGCAAACATTTCAACATTTTACAAGGATGATCATACACTTGTTGGATTTCACAAACTCCCTGAAAAACATGACGACCAGTTGGTAGCAAGGTCTCTCTTATCTTTCAAGAGCTCACTAAGTTTAGGCTATCCCCCGTAGGCTACGTGTGCCTACACACATTGATGGCAGGCATTTTCAATCGAGTCAAATTGTTGTTGATGGGTGGGGCATTTGATTGACAGGTGAACATGCACCTAAAACTAAAGTCTTAAAATGAATTCTAAAATTAAATGAAACGCTGCTTGAAATAAATGGTGGTGCATGGAACTGCACAAGGCTGAAATAAAATGTCTCATTTAAAATGTAAATAACATGGGAAATGTAAATGTAAATGTAATGTCTGATCTCAAAGTGAATTAGATTTCTTATTCAATTCATTTTAAGTTTAAAGCATTTTAACTTCAAATGCAATTGCATCAAACTTCAAATTAGATTTAATTTAATTACCATTAATACATTTATATTTAATATATGGAGATATGACATGTCAAAGTTTATTTCTTTTTATTTAATTTTTGTTACTTCCACCCTTCATAGAAAGGTGCTCTCAACATCGAGCAGTAAATAAAACCAGGATTTCACTCATTAAAGGGGTTTGATTTAAGTTTTTGCACATCAATGGATTTTATTTATTAATATCTGCATATCATTTATACTGAAATGTTATTCATGGTAATTTATTCTAGATTTTTGAAATGTAGTGCCTGATAGTACTGCCATAATTGTCATATTTCTATGGTGATGTGCCAGTTTGAGTACTGGTTGAATCTTGTCTGTGTGTTGTTACCTCCGTCAAGGAGATTATGTGTCCGCCTGCGTTTGTGTGTATGGAATGTCTGATATTGAAAATTGAAAAGTACTGCTAGCCTGGGAGTTCCCTTGGTCCTTTGCACGCTTATTTCATTTCACTCTGTAAAGCAGCATGGTAACCATGGGTGATTTTCTCGCCTGCTATCGGTATCCAATCACAGAACAAAAAGTGATTTGCACGGCCCTCGATTGCATTTCTACGTCACGTGGTGGCTCTGGTATTGGCTCCGAGGTATGTACAGACAGTATGATAAACATTCGTAGCGCCCAATAAACGGCTCTGGACAATTGTAAATGACGCTTCCACTACGGGAAATGCAATAGGTAGGTCTCCAGACTAAATATCACTTGTGATTTTTAGTTTGGCATTCGCCAGGCATGGATTTGGATGCTATTTTCAGACGTGTATATTGGGACAAGTAAGAACTTACTTTGGTGGCGATCGGTGATCCACAACACCATCTGGTATATTGTGACCACAACATGTTTCAGCCACTATGGCCTTCCTCAGGGCTTTTTGAATTTGCCCTGAGGAAGGCCATAGTGGCTGAAACATGTTGGCATGTTTTTAATGGATAGCCAAGTTTAAAATAAAGGCTTTTTAACTTTATAATCCTTTTGAGTGCCTCGGAATCTTCTGGGATCTCTTAGCCGAAGAGCACCAAAGGAACACAATTTCTAACACCAAAGCAGCACTCCAACTAACTTGTTTTTAGCATTGCAGAGCACTTTCGAATTTGAAAATGTTGCCCCCCCACACCAACAGGGCAATACAAGGAATTCAAATAGTACAGTAAGTCCTATGGAATCAACAATGGATGTTCTTATTAAACGCCTCCAACAAAATAGAATTAAATCGTTATCAACACGCAGCGATGAGTTCAGCTCTGGCGTGCAGGGTTGTATTGGAAACAGTGGAATAGTATGTTAGAAACGGAGTCCTTGCCGTAGTCCGTGTGTGTGTAACGGGCGTTAGCACAGCCCTATGCACCCACCCTGCGCTGTGTGTATGCAATGAAGACTCTACGCTGAACTCAGGAATCAGACTGGTTTATTCTCTCCAATCGACCTGATGAATATTGAAAACAGGAGAGCACACACACGATGACACACGATCACCCTCAAAGTCCTCTCTCAGTCAGATAGAACAGCAACTGACTTATTGAATGAATTAACAAGATAACTGGAATGATGGCAGTGAAGTACAGTACAGCTTAACAACACATACCTGATTGACATATTGACAAACAGGGAGTAGCACACACACGTATGAAACACACGATCGACCGCTCGAAAGTCCTCAACATAAAAGAAACAACTTAATCGACAATGCATAGAGGATGAAATGGCGGCATCATACACTTAGTGAAACACGTGACTCCAGTTTCTCAATAGTTCACAGAGTTAATTGTCTGTAAGCCGTTTAACTAACCTGACAATAATTTACTTTCATTCTAACCAGTTTTTATACGTACCTCTCTCAGTCAGATAGTAACATTGCAACTGGACGAGAGGTTGCTGAAAATCAACAAAGAAACACTTATCGGACGGCTGTCGCAATAGAAAGTCCAAACATTTGCAGCAGAATAGTCATGATAACACATACATAATGTATAGCGTCATGTCTAAAGAGTTTTAGTGAGATCTTCATTCACAAAGTAAAATGCAATTTTAACCTGGTTACATGTGGACCCATTTCAAAGATGAGTTGGGTCGAAACAGCTGGAGTGTTGTGTGTTAGTGACAGGTTATGTGGGTGGTGTGTGTGTGTGTGTGTGTGTGTGTGTGTGTGTGTGTGTGTGTGTGTGAGAGAGAGAGAGAGAGATGAGAGAGAGTGAGAGAGAGAGGGAGGGACAGAGAGAATATGTGTGTGTGTGCACAGTTCTCTTTTTGGCAATTTGACTGTAATCATCAATTCTGATAATGATGTACACATGACCACTAATTCATTGGTATGTTTTATGAACAATGTTTCAGCACCCCAGTCCTGGTGGAAATCAATAGATGAGTCACTGGAGAAAACCAAACAACTGGAAGACAACATGAAGACCCTACAGGCAGCTAATAAAGAACTGGAGCATGTGAGACAAGAACTAGAGAAGAAGAAGAAAGAGGGAGAGGACATGAAAAAACAACTAGAGAAGAATAAGGATGAGATGGAGGTGAAGAAGAGAGAGATGGCACAGACTAGACAGGAACTAGAGGTGAAGAAGAGAGAGATGACACAGACTAGACAGGAACTAGAGAGTGAAGTGGAGAAGAGAGATAAGCAGCTGGAGGAGAATAAGAGAGAGATGACACAGACTAGACAGCAACTAGAGGAGAAGAAGAGAGAGATGGAAACGACTAGATTCCAACTAGTGAGTGAAGTGGAGAAGAGAGATGGACAACTGGAGGAGATGAAGAAAACACTGAAGGAGAAAGAAGAACAGATGAGAGAGAAAGACAGAGAAATGGAGGAGAGAAGAACAGAGGGATGGATGAAATGAAACAGCAGCTAGAGGAGAAGGACAAAGAGCATCAGAGGACTCTTCAGGAGAAAGAGAAAGAACTGATGAAAGAGAAAGGCAAAGAGGAGGAGAGGAAGAGACTTCTGCATGAGAAAGACAAACAGATAGAAGAGAGAGAGAATCAAATAAAAGAGAGAGACAAGAGGATAGAGGAGAAAGACAAACAGATAGAAGAGAGAGAGAATAAAATAAAAGAGAGAGACAAGAGGATAGAGGAGAAAGACAAACAGATAGTGATGAAAGACAAACTAGTGCAGGACAAGGAGTTAGAGATTAAAGATGGAGAAAAGAATCTGAAGGAGAAAATGAAACTTCTGGAGGAGAACAAAGAGAGACTGATGGAGATGGAGAAGATGATGGAGGACAAGAACAGAGAGATGGAGAAGACTAAACTACAACTAGAAGAGAGGGATAAACTCCTCCATCACAGAGACACAGAGCTGGAGAACATGAGCAAACAAGAGAGGGAGAGAGAGAGTCTACTGGAAAATATGAGACAGAAAGAGAGGGAGAGAGAGAGTCTACTGGAAAATATGAGACAGAAAGAGAGGGAGAGAGAGAGTCTACTGGAGAACATGACCAGAGAGCTGGAGACCAGTAAAAGACAACTGGAGTCACTGGGGAAGGAACTGCAGGACAGGAACAGCCAACTACAGGACCTGAGAACCCAACTACAGGACCTGAGAACCCAACTACAGGAACAAGAGAGAGAGACAGAGGAGAGAGACAGACAGCTGGAATTAGCAAAGTGTGAGTACGGACAGAACCGTGTGTGTGTGTGCTCTGCAATGAATAAATAACTGTAAATACATGCAGTGACCCCAGTGTTTGTAAATCTAGTTAATATTACTGCTGCAGTTACGGTAAACAAGCTTCTTATCCAGTGTGTGTTTGTGTTGGCCTCCCAGATCCAGATCCTCCTCCCAGCAGGAGAAGATGGAGTAAAGATGACCCTCCCCAAAGTAAGTCATCAGTGACCTCAGTCAGTTGCATTGGTGAATCCTCTGGTTCTTTTAATGAAATGAAACTGAAAGTAAGTTATGTTATGAAAGTCATGTAAGTTATGCCCCATTCACATAATGTTAATTGCCGGTTCTTCACTACTTGGTCACAACTTCACTACTTGGTCGACGTTGTATCAGATGTTTATTTCCTACCTAGTGTTGGGCGAGTTTGAACAATAAGTCTATGGATTGATTTACACTGCATTTCTCTATAAACGAGTATGACTGGACTGAACTACCCTTCAAACATGGACAGACATTGTGTCAATGTGATGCATTTATGTCAGCTGGCCTGACAAAACTTGGCAATATTGAAGTTATAGCATTCATCAACATAACAATTATTGATTTTGAAAAATGTCTGTTTTTAACATATCCAAAATTTGTGATGGTGTTCTACTGTTTTGAATGTGGTGTTGGCATACACATGGTATGGTGGGTAGGGGTAGAGTAATGTCCATGTAGCATGGAGATTAGATTAGTTGGCCTGCTGTGATGTTGTGTAATGTTATAAGGGTGTGTATCAGGGGGTCAAGAGCGTCCAGATTAGCGGAGGCACGTTAGCATCACCATATTTAAGTATGGAGTCACAATGTAGCCTACCTACGAACCATGGCAGGGCATGCACGAGAGTCATGCTGGGCACGAGCACTCATGCACTTACAAGTTGGTGGGCGGTTACATGCGAAATGTTATTTCTCCGGGGAGAGTAAAAGCAATATTTCATGATCTCTGGTTACTCTTTGTTTATTTCTTGAGGAGCTTGTGAAAAAAAGTGTACTGTCATGAATGCTATAAAACTTCAGGCACGTTCTCGACAGAACTTTCTTCCTCGTGTTGTATGGCCAACAAACTAGGTGCATTATCACCACCGTCTGGACTGAAGGACTACTGTTTTTGCAAAGAGATTCAACGTGAGTCCAAGCGTCATTTCCAACTTTGGAACTTTGCGCATGGGCAAAATGGGCAAAGCCGTGGTGCGTTAGCTCCAGTGTTCACAATGGCGTTGACTGTCAATTCGCCGTATTTACTAGCCTAGCCTCGGCCATTCAGTTCTATGGAGGGCGGGACTTAGTCGTTGTCTCCAGTTTATATATAACCTCCTTGGTGTGGATCCGGTTGGAATGGAATGCTGTTTTATGATTGGCTGTTAGGGTGTCTGTTAATTCTTGATAACATTTCACCGTTCTATAACATGCTCTTTTAGAATTGTAACTATGACAACAGTTAACAGCCTTGTGGATCTTTTTTTCATATGAAAATAGTACCCCATAAATATTTCAAAATGGAGCCTCATGTGTCTTTTATGTTTCAAACACTATACGTTTTATTTGCAACTTGACAAAAGCAAACAAGCGCTTGTTTGCTGATTTTACTTGTTTTAATGTTAATAATGTGTGTGAAGTGTGCTTGCTGTGTTTGTGTTTGTTCTGCCGTAACGTGTGTGTTTGTGTGTGTGTGTGTGTGTGTGTGTGTTTTCAGTGAGGCTGGTGCTGCTGGGGGGAGTGCAGCTGGGAAGAGGGCAGCAGGAAACACCATCCTGGGCACACACACACTCACACACACATCCACAGAGACCCAGCACAGTGAGAGCAGACAGGGGGAGGTGGCTGGGAGACGGGTGACCCTGGTGGAAACTCCAGACTGGTTCTGCAGTGAACTCTCTTGGAAGGACATGAGACAGGACGTGGGGCTTCGTGTCCGTCTATCTGCCCCAGGACCTCACGCCTTTCTCCTGCTGATTCCAGTGGAGCCGTCTGAAGGGGAGGAGAGGAGGATGCTGGAGAAAATGGAGGATATTTTTGGGGAGGGCTGTTGGAGACACACACTGATCCTCTTCACCCATGCTGAGGGGCTGAGAGAGAGGAGTGTGGAGGAGTTGCTCCAGACAGGGAGCCAGGAGCTCCAGCAGCTGGTAGAGAAATGTGGGAACAGGTGTCACCTTCTCAACGTTAAGGACAGACCTGATGACACTCAGATCACACAGCTGCTAGAGAAGATAGAAGAGATGGAGTCAGGAAACAGGGAGAGATTCTACAGCAGTGAGACCTACCTGGAGGCAGAGAATCAGCGCCAAAGAATTCAGAGAAGGTGGGAGAAGGAACGGAGGGAAATGATGAAGAGGAAGGAGCAGGCAGAGACAGACATGAAGAGTAAACAAGAGAAAGAACTGGAAAATGTTGTATGTAAAATGGAGCAAGAAATTAAAGAAAGGGATGATAGAATCTTTGCCCTAGAGGAGAAGATAACAGAGCTGGAGAGAGAGCTGAAAAATGAAAAGAATGAGAATAGGAGAAGAGAGTTAGAGAAACAGCTGGAGGAGGAGAAGAAGAAAAGGAGGGAGGCAGAGAGAGGGAGAGATGGATTGAAGGAAGCGTTTGAAAAAGAGAAGAAAAAGATGGTGGAGAGACACAGAGTGGAAATGGAGGAGATGAGAGTGAGCTATGAGAGAGAGGCCAGGGCTGAAGCTGAGAGAAACCTCATGAAGATCATCCTGCCTGAACTACAGAGAAACATCAGCATTTTTAAAGTGAAGATGGAGGGAGACTTCAACAGACAGATGGAGGAGAAGAACAGAGAACTTGTACGTATGAAGTTGGAGATGGAGAAAGAACTACAGGACAAGAACAGCCAGCTGCATGACCTGAGAAGCCAACTCCAGGAACATGAGAGGGAGGGAGAACCTGTGACTGGTGAGTAGAGCTTAAGATTTTTGCCCGAACCCGACGGGTCGGGTGATGCATTTCGATGAGCGCGAGATAGATCGCGGAAATGGATGCTGAGGCGGTGAATCAAAAGCTGGCCTCTGGCCTCAAAAGCCTACAGTCAATAAATTCTGTTAAAAAAATGTATGAACGATTCATTCTTGAAAGAGAGCTGTAAGCGTGTATTGGAATTTGTCGGGCTGTAAACGGGTTCGGGCTTTGAAAAAAGCAAGTTCATTCGGGTTCAAACGGTTTTGGGTAGAATCCTGCCAGGCTCGGGCCAGGTCGGGCCTAACTTTTAAGCCCAGATTAAAGCTCTGCTGGTGAGTAAAGGAACATTATGCTTGTGATACAAAGGGACAATAAAGACCAATCACTAATACAGGAGCAAGGGAATTGAAGAAGCCGAGGTAAAAAAAAATAAAAATTATGTGAGTAATTAGACACTCACACACACACACACACACACACACACACACACACACACACACACACACACCTTTGCGTCTCTCCATTGTCTGCATCCCTGTTCTATTCAAAGCTTCCTGGCCAATTCATGCAGTTGGAGTATTTTTACAATTCATTATTCAAGGCTGAACATTGATTCCTCAACTGGAGTTGTAGGAGGGATGGCATCCCCTTTAAATAAAAGTAAAACTATAAAAAAAAAGTGGTGCCCCTTGTTCCATTCATTGTGTAATTGCATCAATAAATGTGGAATGGAACTTACTAATATTACTAATTACTAAGCAAGTGTAACCCCTTGATTTTGACTGATGCTACGTCTTGCAGGAATCACGGCAGACAGGTGGAACCGCGCTTGTTTATTAGACTGGCAACAAACAGCAAACATACAAAACAAGTTTTCAGTGTGGTAGCTCTTAACTTTCAGGCTCCGCAACATCAACAGCATAACGTGAACTCAAATAGCTAGTATATTTCATACTTAGTAGTTTCTTTGTGATCATATAGTTTAATCTTATCTATTCTTATAGTTTTGGCATATGGTAAAGATTTACAAATCGCTAGAACCCATAAAGAGCAGATAACATCACATAAACAAATCAGATACAGAAAGACTATTAAAGGTGACATAGAATAAATTGATTGAGTATTGTACCTTGTTCTCTGATGTTAAAATGCAATATATTCAATTGTATTTTCTCAAAAATAAGATCAAGTGATATTTTACAAGCTTAATTACCCCTCATATTTCAGATGTGTATTGAAATGTTTTTTTTTTTTTTTTGCCTAAACAACGCCCCGCTGTGGCATCCTCAATTGAACTGCAATGGCTTTGTGCTATTTGACATCACTTGTAGGCTCTGTTCTAATTCACCCATGTTTTAGTGGCTATTTCTAAGTTAAAGATTTCCTCATGAAAGAGGGCAGAACCATGCCTCATGTTCATGATGGCTCTTTCACCATGCCCAACCTGTCTTAATTCATCAGAGTCAATGTAAAAGTTATTTTCCATTCTATGTCTCCTTTAACATACCTGGCAACAAACAGCAAACATACAAGACAAGTTGTCAGTACGGTAGCTCCTAACTTTCAGGCTCCTGTGAGTTAAAATACAGGGTAATCACTAACTAGGGTAATCATTTATCTCATGACAGCTGTCAAACCGATCCAAAAAGACATTAGCTAACTAGCCAAACATTCTATGGCTAACCGTCATTTCACATAGCTATGTATACTATATATATATACAAACAAGACTGCTGTTTAACAGTTCATTTACCACTCTGCTTATTCTCTGTATATCCATAAAGAGATTTAAATAGTTTGATAACAGTTTTAAGTTAAATAGACTGATATTATACAGGTAAGTTACAGGAGCTCATATTTCAACCTACTGCAACATCAACAGTATAACGCGAACTAAGTGACGCGTTATTGCGTTGCCATGACAACCTGCTCCTGACACTTGTGCCAGGCATTAGATATGGCATTAAACCTGAACATTCTTGTGTATTTTGGCAGACTACATAAACCTTATGCATGTTCAAACCACTCTGGTTACACAAGCATACACACACACACACAAACCATGTCCATTGATCTGGTATCCTTATATTCTCTCTCTGTCTCTCTCTCTTTAAGTGCGGGCAGTGAGAAGTTTCATCTGCAGAAACACTTCTGGATGGCTGCTACATTACATCCTGAGTAACATCCAGCCTGTCGGTATCCCAAGCCTGGAGTCAAGCCTGGACTGAGGGATGATTTCAAAGAACTGAGTGACTCTTACTTTAACCTGTACTCTCTTAAAGTAGACAGAGAGCACTGATGGACAAGAAGAACATCATCAGAGACCAAGAGACAAGAGGGATATTATCACAGACATTCCCAGAAGGACGTTCTCATAGAACAGGAGATTGCTAAAGAACAGAAGCGCTGGAGTGGTAGTGCATTGGAGTTGGTAGTGCTGATTGGACCTTTATGAAATCCTAAAGTGCTCCTGGTGCTGTATCGTGTGTGTGTGTGTGTGTGTGTGTGTGTGTGTGTGTGTGTGTGTGTGTGTGTTTCTGTCTCTGATGGAGCTGTGTGTACTGTACATTTTGTATCATTCCAATGGACTTTTCCCTGCACTTTATGTTGTGTACATATTTTATAATGTTGTAGTTATATTGTGTTTGAAAAACAATGCAAATGTTTGAAGAGTTGAAGAGTACACACTTTTATTCAATTTCCAGCCTGTGTTCCTGTGCCTGTACATGATAAATTGGCAAAAATAATGAATCTCCTAGTTATGTCTTCAATTCTATCTTACTGTAAATAACCCAGATGTCCAGGTGCCCACTGCTTACCCATCTGTCTCATACTGTATTCCCATGTAACATATCACAGCTGCTAGTGGTGGTAAAATCAAGGAGTTCTCTTTCAGTAAAAGCACCTCAACACCACCTATTGGGATTTGATTCTTCTTCTTCTTCCTCCTCCTCCTCCAGCCCACACAGGGAGTGGGGTGTGCTGCCCTCTGCTGGTAGTAAGGGCAAGTGCATAATAGGTCTTTGTCACTGCCAGACCAGTGGACTGCATTTGAAGTGCTCTTTTACAAAACACAACAAACCCACCCAAAAATATTTTAAAAATTATGTATTTTTATTTATCAGTAAAACCACAGTTTTGTCTTTATAATTGCAGGAATGTGGGGTGTGGCAAAGGACAAATCAGATAACATTATCCCAATTGTCCCAATGTCACCTGAATATCAAGAAAAGAAGAAGAAGAAGAAAATTGCATGTAAACAGCTTTTGTTTTGGAAAAGAAGCACTTCTAGCCATTCACACATTCATTCATGGGCTTTTGTGTTTCATTCTGGTTTCATTCTAAATCAATGTTTTTTTGTTTTTTTGGGGAGAGGATGTAAAGTGCAAAATATAGTGCAAATGTATAGTGCAAAAATATCCACCATAAATGTTTCCTTTTAATAACAATTCAGGTCTTACATTGAGCTAAGATGTGTTTTTATTTATTAAAGGAGAAGATATCACATGTAATAATATATTTGTTTCACACCTGAACATTCCGACATTCCATGGTAGTAAACTGAACATTCTATCATTGAAATGCATTGGATTTATGCCTCTTTCTGACTTGAAAAAAATGGGTAATAATATTTAAAATAAGTCTAAATTCACTTTCTTTCAAATATTACACATTTGAAGCACGCATATTTGGAAAATATTTGGAAAAGTGGTTTTACATTTATGTGCATGAAGCTTCAATCTATTCGGGACCTCCCAATTTGTGTGCTTCAAATGTGTATTATTAATAATAATAGCCTAATAATAATAATAAACAATAAATTAAGTGGTACTGAATTCCTTGTCTAGGCCTAAACAAATATTTGCATCATGTATTAAGCTACGACTATAACTCCCCAACATTTAACATCCTTCAATTCTGGAGTAAGCCTAAATTAAGATTTAGGATATTTTGTGATGATTTTACTAGTCCGGCCCACTTGAGATCACATTTGGTTGTATGTGGCCCCTGAACCAAAATAAGTTTGACACCCCTGCTTTAGCCAATCAGCACACAGCTTAGAGCGATGCCTCAGAACTTTTCTGCCGAGTTGTTTGTCTGTAGTTCAGCAGCTTGTAGTTCAACAGTAAAGAAATGCGTTTATTATTCTCCCCCCTGCTCACCTCACTCACGTCAGATGCAGCGCCCACTCAGGCGCATCCATCTGATGTCGCTCCATTAGCCTAAAAGGTATTTCAGGACTGATATTAGACGGATGGACCAACCAGGAGATGTGTACGAAGCACCGGGCGGGATTTTTGACTGAACTCATCTCTAGCAAACTTACAAAACACATCTTAACAGTTATACATGAAAGAGACATACGTATGTTATGCGAGTTGAATAGAATATTGTGGTGATTATGCCGCAGATTCTAGCGTTTATGTTTGTTTAGAACATTTGAAAAACTAGAAATCGCATGGGCTCATGGGATGCAATTGGTAGGTTTCGATTTAAGTGGTTGAAGTAGGATGACGGACAAGTGGTTTATCCAAGTAGGCCTTATATGTAAGTATTTTTGATGACGCCTGGTCTTCTGAAACTATTCTCTTATCAAGTGACATCAGATGCATGCGCTCAAGGGGACGCTGCATCTGACGTGAGTGAGGTTACCCCCCTGCCACTACGATGCCAAAATAGACAGAAACTAGCAAGTTACTGAACACAGAGGCTGGACACATGGAAGCCAGGGGAGAACATAACAGGGCACAGAATACAATAGGTCACTTCCAAATGGAAACATAGCCTGTTTCATTCCAATTGTACTTTGCACTGTTCCAGACTGTATGACTGTATTGGTCAGGTAAAGCCAGGCTGGGCTTGCACAGTGTGTGTGTGTGTGTGTGTGTGTGTGTGTGTGTGTGTGTGTGTGTGTGTGTGTGTGTGTGTGTGTGTGTGTGTGTGGAGATCTCCGGCAGGGAGATCAAAGTGTGGAGATGAGAAGTGATTGAAATGTTTGCATGCGTGTGAAGTCTGTGTGTAAGAAACTAGTGTGCGTGTGTGAGAGTGTGTTGCGGAGTGTGCGAATGTCAGTGTCTGTGGGGGAGCGCCAGGTAAATGGGGAAACGGGCTGGTGAAGGTGATTAAGACGCCGATGACCAATTAGCAATCCTGCCAGCCAGGACTCCGCGGTTTACCCTCACTGGCGGAGAAACAGAGGGCCGTGACATTCAAGTGCTAGTGTTGAAATGGGACTGGGCCAATATCAAGTGCTAGTGTTGAAATGGGACTGGGCCAATATCAAGTGCTAGTGTTAATGGAGGAGTGCCTGCAGACACAGTTACCTGTCATTCTCCTCTGTGTCTCTTGATGAAGAATAAACCCAATGGAATAAACATAATTTGATCAAATCAATCAATCAATCAATCAATCAATCAAATTACATAAATGAACTACATAAATCATTTGTAATTTTGATTCAGACAGTGTATTTGTCAATGATGTGATTATGATGATGGAGGCATCTGATAGAAACTCACACACACACACACACACACTCACTTACACACAGACTTATCCAGTACACACACAGATAAGATATGATGCGATTAGAATTTTAGAGGCAGTGTTTTTGTCAATGATGTGATTATGATGATGGAGGCATCTGAAGAAGAGGGTGACTATAGGCCAAGTAGTATAACATAGCTAACACACACACACACACACACACACACACACACACACACACACACACACACACACACACACACACACACACACACACACACACACAGGACTCTTACTCTTTAAAAAAAAAGGGTCTACCGGTCAGGGAGTTGGACTGGTGACTGAAGGGTGGTCGGTTTGATTCCCGGCCGGTACGAAGAGGAGGGTGGGGGGGTGAATGAGCAGCGCCTCCCCATGTCTGGCAACTATGGATGCGGTGCCCTTGAGCAAGGCACCTAACCCCCCGGGCGCTGTACTAATGGCTGCCCACTGCTCCGTGTGTGGGTGTGCGCACCCTAAGAAGTGTACAACAACTTCTCAACAACTGTGTGTGTCTGTATGCATGTGTGTGTGTATACCCCCCAGATGGGTCAAATGCAGAGAAAGAATTTCCTTCTCAAAGGACAAAACAAAGTACTCTTAAGGGCTCCGCACACCGCTTCCGACACAGTGCGGAGCACTCTGCTTCCAACATTCTATTCCATTGTTTTCAATGCAACCCCGCACACCAGCGCCGAAGTCTTCCGCCGTCGGTTGTGAATTACGATTGAAGTCTATTTTGTCGGAGCCGTCCATTGACATCCAATGTTAATTTCACCGGCTACTGTGCTAGGTGCTAGGCAAAATTGTCGGATTTGAAAGTGCTCCGCAATGCTGTCGGAACCGGTGTGCGGCCGGCTTTACTCTTACTTATTATACTTACTGATTATACCCCTCCCCAGCCTCAGAGACCACTCCCCCTACTGGTGTATCCCAGCCAATCAACAATGAAGCCACTCCCCCTGAGTATGAGGTCCCTCCCCCTAATGAAGTTTATCTGGACAACACCGAAGCCCTTCTGCAGTGGGACTCACACACAGAGGATGTCACCTACTCCGTACAGTACCGCATGTGAGTGTACACACACACACACACACACACACACCTACTCCATACAGTACCGCATGTGAGTGTACACACACACACACACACACACACACACACACACACACCTACTCCATACAGTACCGCATGTGAGTGTACACACACACACACACACACACACACACACACACACACCTACTCCATACAGTACCGCATGTGAGTACACACACACACACACACACACACACACACACACACCTACTCCGTACAGTACCGCATGTGAGTACACACACACACACACACACACACACACACACACACACACACACAGTCACCTACTCCGTACAGTACCGCATGTGTGTACACACACACACACACACACACACACACACACACACACACCTACTCCATACAGTACCGCATGTGAGTACACACACACACACACACACACACCTACTCCGTACAGTACTGCATGTGAGTACACACACACACACACACACACACACACACACACACACCTACTCCGTACAGTACTGCATGTGAGTACACACACACACACACACACACACCCACACACCTACTCCGTACAGTACTGCATGTGAGTACACACACACACACACACACACACCCACAGTCACCTACTCCGTACAGTACTGCATGTGAGTACACACACACACACACACAGTCACTTACTCCGTACAGTACACACAAACACACTCACTCACTCACACACAAACACACTCACACACACACAAACACACACACGTCACTCTCACCGATTCATTTCCACTCACTCTCACTTACAGTCATTTACACCTTAGAGTACCGCAGGTGAGAAACACACACACACACACACACACACACACACACACACTCACTTTACTCACTCACACAGACACATTCTTTTGAATTCTGTGTGAAATTCTTCATCCCTTTAAATTCCAACCCCTGTGTGTGTGTGTGTGTGTGTGTGTGTGTGACCACAGAGCGGATGGGCCGTGGCTAAACGTGCCGGGCTGCGTGCAGACGCGTCTGAATGAGTGTGAGTTCAGTGCCATAGCAACGGAGCTGGTGGGGGCAACACTACGCGTGCGCTCACAACGCAACAACAGCACCACGTCACCATGGCAACAAGCCCACAGGAGAGTGGGATGCATCCACAGTAAGATCCAGTAGTCTCTGTGTGTGTGTGTGTGTGTGTGTGTGTGTGTGTGTGTGTGTGTGTGTGTGTGTGTGCATCCACAGTAAAATCTGGTTGTGTGTGTGTGTGTGTGCAATTGATAAACTATAAGTCTGGTTGTGTTAATGTGTGGGAGGGGGAGTTGTGTGTGTGTGTGTGTGTTATAAGATTAATTTGTCTGATTGTATTCACTTGTTTTGTTCATATGTGCAAACTTTTCAACTCAAAATTGGTAATTTACGTGAATTGTGTAGAGTTTTTTTTAAGGGGGGGAAATAAATTAATATCCAAGCAAAATAACCAAGCAATTAATTGTGATTCATTTACATATCAAAAAAAGCTAAATAATTTGGCAATAGTTTGGTTTACTTTGTCACCTTTTTCAACCCTTATGAGTTTGCAGGCATGTTTGTTAGTTTGTCAACTTTTCTTTTCTTAAACACAAACCCTCCCATCTCCCCTCCCTCCATCTCTCTCTCTCTCTCTCTCTGTCTCTCTCTGTCTCTCTCTCCCCCCATCTCTCCCCCTCTCTCTCTCTCCCATAGGTGGCTCCTGTACTCCTGAAGTGGTTGCTATGGCATCTCCAGGCTACCTGAGTGTCCAAATTGACCGTGAGCGAAGCGACCAGAGTCTTCGAGACGAGTACGGGGGTTTCCTGACTTATAAAGTCTGGTACGGCAGAGAGGGGGAGGACATGCAGGTAACACACACACACACACACACACACACACACACACACACACACACATACACACACACACACACACACACACACACACACACACACACACACACATATACACACACTCACATACGCGCACACACACACACACACTCACATACGCACACACGCACACACGCACACACACACACACACATACAACAAAGTCTCAGAGACGAGTACGGGGGTCACCTGACTTATAGAGTCTGGTACGGCAGAGAGGGAGAGGACATGCAGGTAACACACACACACACACACACACACACACACAGAGTCTCTGAGAAGTGTGTGTGTGTTGGCAGGTGTTCCCTGGGAGCAGAAATGCCCAGAGTGTGCGTGTGGAGGCCTTACCTGTGGGAGTGCGCTACTGTGTGAAGGTGCGCTACCTGGTCAACTTCAAACCCTACGGCAACACCAGCACACCTGTGTGCAAACTCATACCACAGTCAGGTGAGTGTGTACAAACACACATTACACACTCACACACTCTCTTACACACACACACACACACACACACACGCACACACACACACACAGACCTGCTATTCTGTCAATCCAAAGTAACTGTGTTCTCTCTCTCTGCTTCTTCACTTGCCTGTGTGTGTGTGTGTGTGTGTGTGTGTGTGTGTGTGTGTGTGTGCGTATACTGTATGTATCTAACTGGGATGTCGGTGTGTGTGTGTGTCTGTGTGTATGTATAATGTGCATTATGTGTGTATATACTGTATAATTTAATATATGTGTGTGTGTGTGTGTGTGTGTGTGTGTGTAGAATGGCAGAGGGATGTGTCTCTGGCGGGGACGTTGGCTGGTGTGTTTGCTGTTCTGGCGGCCCTGAGTGTCGGCTGCTATTGTTTCATCACACGCTACCACCACGACATCAAAGACTACATCAGACCTGTTATACTGCCTGTAGTCTTAGAGGTAACACACACACATGCTACCACCACGACATCAAAGACTACATCAGACCTGTTACACTGCCTGTAGTCTTAGAGGTAACACACACACACACACACACACACACACACACTCTTGCCACCAGCAAGACATCAACAGGGTAGCCGCAGGGTTTTAAAAGTCTTAAATTAAATTAAATTAAATTAAATGTTCCAAAACGAAGGCCTTAAAAAGTCTCAAATTCCGTTGCAAAGTCTTAATTTTTTAAATGAAAGTCTTAAATATCATAAATCTGCTACTTTCATAGTGAACTGGAATGCAGTGTCATAGAACTTCTCATTTCTTGGAGTAATTGTGCCGGCAGCAATGAACAGTCATTTTTAAACGGGCTTCAGCGCTGCCAGTGAGCATCTAGGCATGCTGTATTTTCGTGTCATTATGTCAAGCGGAAAGACTGCAGCAGCAGCAGCACTGACTTCTTTATCTAAACGCTCTTGGTTGGATGTGAAAAGTTAGTCATAATGTTAGTAGTAACGACAATCTGTAAGGTATTTGCTAGCTTGTGTTTGCTAGTCAATGTTATTTCAGCTGGAAAAGTTGACCGTGTTTTCGTCAAGCGTTGTTTTTATCCACGAGCACACAGTGTTTTATTATGTGTGGTGGCTGTGTGGTTTGTTATTCCACACAGAGGCTATCACACAAATTTAACAGAATTAGCAAAGCCGCTTGATCCAGATATTTGCCTGTTAATTAAATTTGCTTGCTGATATCATTGATAGATAAATGCAACCAAAACTGAATTCCAAAAGATAAAACAACATTGCTATGGCATTTGGCCATGGGCCGCAGTGCAGACATAGTGCACCAATATGTGAGCTTTATAAATAAGATAATTTGGCATTTGGGATTTCAGATCAGTCTTCCAAGTAAACAGGTTACAGTAGCTTAGAAGTGTAAGCTAAATTTAAAGTGGCAGCAGTAAAAATGTCAACAGATTACTTGCTGTAGGCCCGTATGATAGTCTATCTGATATGTAGCATAAACACTAGACCTGTTACACTGCCTGTAGACTCAAAGGTAACACACACACACACACACACACACACACACACACACACACACACATACTAAATACTCTCTCCTGTGCAGTTTCCTTCAGACGAGTCTTTGCAGCCGGTGACCAATCCCAGCGAGTCACATGACTGCATCAGCAGTGTGGAGGCGGGGCTTCACCAGGAACAGGAAGAGGAAGAAGACAGAGGAGGAAGCGGGAGCATGCTCAGATCAGAGCGGGGTCACATGACCACTGTGGAGGAGGAGAGAGGAAGAGGGGTCTGGAGATGGGAGGGGGACGGGGCGGCACAGAGATTATGAGGGATCAGACTTTGACACATCTCTCATTTTTCACTCTGGCACACCTCTCATTTAACACACACACACACACACACACACATATATGCGCACACGCACACACACACATATACGCATGCACACACACAACGCACTAGCACACACACAAACACACACGCACACACACACACGCATACACACACACACATATACGCACACACACTTATATACACACACGCCTTTTTTATTTCCTAATGGATCAAACAAGTCAGGCTTCTCTTGGTAGGTTTTGTTTATGTAGTGGTGGGCGGGCACTTTTCATTCTTTTCTACTTTAAAGCTCCTTTATTGGTTCTGCCCTCAATGTCTCTTCTCTGATTGGTTGCTTGAGAATGTAGCTGGGGATCTGAAGCCTACGGCATCCTGGCGTAGGACTGTAGTGCCATACAGTTTGGAGTGAGTAGTTTTAGATATAAGACAAATGAACACTTTCTCTCTCTCTCTCTGTCTCTCTCTCTCTCTCTCTCTCTCTCTCCTTCGCACAGACACACAGCTATGTGCAGAGAAATATTAGCTTATTGTTTATTATGATGTTGCAATATACTTGTGGTCCTTATCACCCCGGCATTCTCCTTTAAAAGGTCTTTGCCTCAGCAGCACACAGCCTCAGTGCATTGTGGGAAATGTAGTTTTGAATGGGTTTCTCCTTCAAGATGTTATGATCTCAGTGTTGTTAAATGAACTCCAAACTCGTCACTAAAACACCGCCAATGATTTACTAATCAAGGATGTTTGTAGCTGCAAAACACATCAGTCTCTTTTTGTTTGTTTTTGGCATTGCCTCTCTTGTTTGTGTGTTTGTTTGTTTGTTTGTTTGTTTTTATCACAAGGGCAACAATGGGAGACTGTGTGTGTGTGTGTGTGTGTGTGTGTGTGAGAGAGAGAGAGAGAGAGAGAGAGAGAGAGAGTGTGTGTGTGTTGATATACTGTATATGTAACGGAGGCCAGCTAGCTCGTCTAGCTTGGCGGCAGCACGTGTAAATCCTCACAACCCAATTCCTTGGCCGTTTGTAATGGCTGAGTTAGAAGCTCGGGCTTTTAGCTCAGTAGTCAGAGCGCCTGACTCCCACGCGGAGAGTTTGTAGCTTGCGGGTTCGAGACCCGTGTGCGGTGCGGACCACTACCGGCTACATATACAAGAAGTCGCTAAAACTTGAAAATTTCAAGTCAGCCTCTCATCCTTGGATGTACTTCAAATAGCGTGTGAGTGAGAGAGTGCATGTGTGTTTGTGAGAGAGAGTGTGTACGAGTATGTGTGTGTGTGTGGGGTTGGTGCAGTACTTTATGATGTCTGTGTACAAAAATAATGTAATAAATGTGTAAAATAATGTGAAAGATGCCTGTAATAGGCTGTATCTGTCTCATTTTGTTGCTCATTAGTAGATATGTGTGTGTGTGTGTGTGTGTGTGTGTGTGTGTGTGTGTGTGCCTGCACACGATTATGTCTCCTTTGACTCATTTGTTCCTGTGTAATGGCTGTTTGCAGTGGTAGAGAGGGAAAGGTGCGCTCAACTCAATTGGTATAGAGAAAGGGTTGGGTGCGTAAAACAAAAGAATACTGACTAATAAAGAAAGTAAACACACTCTCAAGCTTTAACTCTTAACTGCTTTTTAATGACAACATGTCCAAGACGGACGCATTTCGCCCTATGCCGTCCTCAGCGTCTTGTTTGCAGTGGTATCCTTGCTTGTTTTTTAGCTTTTGCCTTTGAGAAGTCAACTACAGTAGGCAACTAAAGTGCTGTTCAGGATCATCCACTATTGGCTTTTACCATTAGCCTGGCTACATCCACAATGAGCTTTTACCATTAGCCTGGCTACATCCACTATTGGCTTTTACCAGTAGCCTGGCTACATCCACATCTGGCTTTTATAATTAGCCTGGCTACATCCACTGCTTTTACTATTAGCCTGGCTACATCCACTGCTTTTACCATTAGCCTGTCTACATCCACAATTGGCCATAGTGTCCCTTTAAGAAGTGAATGTAAATAGTGATCCTGCAACATGTTTCTATTCAGCCCTGAGAAACTTGGTACAAGGCTGCCATCTACTGGTAATGGTGAAACACTGCTGGTTTGGGCTACTAAATAGAAAAGTGTATATGATTTACTGTTGTAATTTAAGTATGGCATTTTTTATACAAATCTACACATTACAAATATTTATTTGTGAAGGTAACTTAACATGGTCATTCCATAGATAGACAGTAGAAGGTTCATTATTCTTGTTGGAAATAATTCAAACCTGGAACAGTAACAGTAGGCCTAGGCTAACTCCGCCCCGGTGAGCTCCCCATGACGACAGTAATAGTAGTCACCATGCATTTGCTTTAAGGGCGTTTCATCAAATAATAAGTTGACATGTCTACAAATTAGCGCCTTTCTATGCGCGATTATCCGGTCATTTGTCTTCTAAATCTACAAGTGACACACAGAGAAAACGGAACTCGAGCATTGGAAGGTGAAGGTGAAACCTAACGGCGGTCCAGTTGGCGGTTTTTTTAAACAGCCTATTTGTTGCGGTGTCGGATTGTTGCCTCAGAGGTAAGACCTGAAACATAAACGTGCAGTCTTTCCCAGATGGAACTGTAGGTAATGTTCAACTCGGGCAAAAATAATAGTCTGTAAGGTTGCCACCTCTCTCACATCCAAATGACGGACTCTCTGTTCTCGGTGCGGACAAGTAGGCTACTGTAGGCTACGCACAACAAATGCCCCAAAATAGTTACCAAATCGATAGGTGAGGGCTTCAAATATAAGCTACATAGGCCTATTCATAAAGCTTTTGAAAATGAATAGAACAATTAATGGATATTTTTTAAGAAACCTAATGCAAAATAACAACCAGTTCTAATATTATGGCCTCATATCTTTGGCCATACTGAAGACCCATTCTTGAAGGCAATGTTATATTTGTTATAGCTAAAAACCTGATGCTTGTTTTTGATGCTGATGCTGAGTTGAGAAGTTTAATCACTAACTTGTGCATGTTCATCCTGACAGATCTGTGTTTCAGGAAGACACAATGGCAGCTGAGGGCACAAATAGAGGTGAGAGACATGTTGTGGTCTGTGTGTGTGTGTGTGTGTGTTTGGTTTCAGTACAGTTTTTCCTGTCACATAATGCCACCCATGTCAGGGCTCAAGACTAACTTTTTGCACTGGTGCGCCCAACTTTTTTTCTTGGGTGCATCAACATAAAAGTTAGGTGCACCCAAATTTCCGAACATATTCCATCGCATTTTACAAGGTTTTAAAATGGTTGTTGTTGTTTTTATTATTATTATTATTTCAAGGGTTGTAGGAAGTGGTAGACCTTTTAACCATTTTAAATGTGGGCCCCACCTGTCTGCAACCTTCTCTATACCTGTTCCACAAAAGGGAAATAACCCCAAAAGAGAGATTATTGCAATAATGTATCTACTGCTGCCATTAAATCATGGGCAGAAGTCATACACCTACCATTTTTGGTATAATATGCATATATAGAATAACAATTAAATAGATCAAATGTTTTTTTTTATACTGTTGCCCTTTTAAGGAAAAAGTCTACTCGCCTGTCTCAGATTTGTTGGGGTGAGAAAAAGAAAACTTAGATCCTACCTGTCTATTGAACATAGCGTAGACACCTGAACTGCTTGAAAAAGATAGTGCTGAAATTAAATACAAGACCCGCATTTGCTAAACCGGCAAGAGGTTGAAAGGCGATTGTCGCGGTCCCACAGTAAAATGTGATAAAATTCGCTAAATGGATTGGGGAGGAGAAAATACTCAACTAAAAATGCTGATGTCGAGGGAGAGTGAGTTAGTTTTCATGGTCAGACAACCAATAAGGATGAAAAAAAACGGGACAGTGGCTACTCTATAAGACGTAAATATACAATGTGTACATGTAAATTAAAACTGCAACTCAGCTGCAACTGGCTGGGTGTTCTGTTTTTATTTCCCCGGTGGCACAGGTCCGGGGAAATAAAAACAGAACGGTACTCGGTCGGTACTCGGTCATCATCAATAATGGCAATATGGCACTGGCAAATGAACTATCACCATCACCTTTCCGCACTCTTTACAGAAGATGCAGTGCATCACATTTTTCCCTAGTCATATGTTATCGTATCATAACACACTGGGTTCTCTCATCTACTTTAGTAGCTAGCTAACTGGTAGGTAAGACACGCACTCACACATGCACGTGCGCGCGCGCGACACACACACACACACACACACACACACACACACACACACACATTGACTACGGGCAATCAGATGAAGGTTCCACAATGTGGGGCCCAGGCAGAGCCCAATAGACTTTCGGAGTTGCATTTTTTCCTGAAAGGCTGGTCGCACCGGTGTGACCTCCGTTTTTTTTAGTTGCACTACTGAAAAATTAAGTTGCACCAAATTGGTCGCACTCTAGAGCCCTGCTTGTGTTTAGTTTGTGTGTTATTTGCACACTTGAGACAGCCCTTGATTGTGTAGATAGAAGTGCAGAGGTCGTAATTCTTTCCTTACAAAATGGGACAGCACTTTGCATAAAAACGTCTACACCTGTTTACGCGTCTAAACTTTTCAAAAGCTGTTATACATAAAATCATCCTAACTTATCTTTTTAATATCCATGTTGTAACATCCCAGTGCGGGATTAAAATGAATCTACATCAAACTAAGATATACAGACATTACACTATACACATGCTTAATTGCAATAATATAGCTGTATTTGTGAACCTCTTGTACAGAACTGGTCGCCATCTTTCTGATAGCTGATTGAATTTGCAAAGAATCGTGGGTAATTCCATCTTCACTTTGTGCAAAGTCTGTACCTGACCTCCTTCCGTTTGAAGGGGCCATTTGAAGTGCTGAAAGGCACTATCACACTGTGGGCCCTATCTTGCAGGCGGCGCACCATGCCTTCGCGACTCGCGCAAGCTATCATTGCTATTTTGTGCGAGCGCATGGTTCGTTTTTCTCTCAAGTAATTCACGTTGTCTAACTAGCAAGTGACTTTGCGTCCTCGGAGGTGTGTCGAAGGTGTGGCTAGGGCGCAAAGCGCATTAGATGCTATTATACAGACGCAGAAAGGGATCCGCCAGTGACTGGAAAAAACCTGGTCATTCGTCAGTCACGCATTCCTGAAATGCTATTTTATGGACGCACAACGCAATAGGTAATGCAGTCCTTGTTCCAGCATAACAATGACGGCCACAACAATAATTATTACAATGGGAAAATCATTATGGTGCTCAGGAAGATGTGGTTAACCACAATTTATTAGCCTGCAACAGAAAACGCGTGAGGATATAAGAAGGGGGGACGTTAAATGGAGAATCAAGTTTACTTTCGCTTTCGAATGAATATTCCGAGATATCTATCAGGACTAAATCAGCTTCCTTCGTGTCTTGTGCAGCCTGTAGACATCAATTTAATATTTACCATACCCATGACGTCTCTGACTATGACTAGACCCAACCTGTGAGCTTGCTTGCTATTCAATATTTTAATTTCTTTAAATGCACAGGAAGAGATCGGCTGGTGTGATAGCAATTCACCAGGCGCTTTGCGCTGTTCGTTCTTAAAGGCAATGAGAGATTGATCTGTCATTGGTTATGTCTGTGTTACACCCATAACACACCCATGATTAATTAGGCACCTTAAGTCCAACCTTTTTGAACTTTACGATGGCGCGAAGTTCATTTTCTGCGCTGTGAAAATAGCAAAATCCCGCCGGCACGCCCCCAAAACCATATGCGCCATCCGCCAAACAACATTTGACATTGCGTTGTCAAAATAGGGCCCAGAGTGTGTTCGTGTGTGTGTGTCATTAACGCTGCTGTTCCTTTTACAGGTTTTAAACTGGTCACTCCTGATGATGTTGTGGAGTGTGATGATGGTGCTGATGTCACACTGCCCTGTCACCTGTGTCCTGAAACCAGTGCTGTTGCCGTGGAGATCAGGTGGTTTATGGGGACAGAGTGTATCTACCTGTATAAGAATGGTCATGTGATAGAGGGGAGGGGCTATAAGGGCAGAGTGAGAGTGGACCCCCAGGAGCTGCAGAGAGGAGGCGTGTCTCTCAGGCTGAGGGGGTACAGAATGGGAGAACAAAGGGGAGAATGGGGACTTTACATCTGTCAGGTCATCAGTGGAGACAACATGGAGGAGGGAAGAGTGGCGTTGAACGTCAGTAAGTCTGTCTGTCTGTCTGTCTATCTGTGTCTCTACTGGAAAGAGTTCAGTGCTGACATTTGTGACACTGCACTATTCTCTCCTTCTCCCTCACACACACAAACACACACATACACACACACACACACACACACACACACTTGTATGGGGGTCATCATGGTCATCAGGACTGGAAGATGATGGCACTTTGGAGTAGACACACACACACACACACACACACACACACACACACACACACACACACACACACACACACACACATACAGATTGACTGTATTGTCAGTGTTGATATTGTAAGTCCTCTTGTAATGTGTGAGTTTGTTTCCATTGGTCTTCATTAATGATCTCATCTCTGCCTCTGGTTTCTTTAGGATACAGTGGTGAGTACCAGAGGAGTTGGTGTGTTTGGTGTGTTTCTTATAGAGGAACACTCAGAAACATACTTACAAGCAGACACTCATGCCAGCACACACACAAATTCATACACACACAACATACGCAAACACACACACACACACACACACACACACACACACACACACACACACACACACACACACACACACCATTGTACTGACAGTGTTTATATTGTATGTCCTCATGTAATGTGTGAGTTTGTCTCCATTGGTCCTCATTAATGATCTCATCTCTGCTTCTGGTTTCTTTAGGTGACAAAATAGGTAAGTACCAGAGAGGAGTTGGTGTGTTTGGGTTTCTTTAGGAGGGAGGGGGGTCATCATGGAACACACACACACACACACACACACACACACACACACACACACACACACACACACACACACACACACACAGAGTGACTGTATTGTCAGTGTTGATATTGTATGTCCTCATGTAATGTGTGAGTTTGTCTCCATTGGTCCTCATTAATGATCTCATCTCTGCTTCTGGTTTCTTTAGGTGACAAAATAGGTAAGTACCAGAGAGGAGTTGGTGTGTTTGGGTTTCTTTAGGAGGGAGGGGGGTCATCATGGAACACACACACACACACACACACACACACACACACACACACACACACACACACACACACACACACACACAGAGTGACTGTATTGTCAGTGTTGATATTGTATGTCCTCATGTAATGTGTGAGTTTGTCTCCATTGGTCCTCATTAATGATCTCATCTCTGCTTCTGGTTTCTTTAGGTCTCTATGGTAAGTACCAGAGAGGAGTGGGACTCACACACTCATCACAGAACACACACGCGCACAAACTCTCATGCATGCATGCCAACACTTACAGATTCACACACACACACACACACACACACACACACACACACACACACACACACGCACACACACACACACAGATGAGTTGGTGTGCCTCTTTGCTGTAAAGAGTTCAGTCATCTCACTGCACAACTTCTCCCTCACACACACACACACACACACACACACACACACACACACACACACACACACACACACACACACACACATACTGTGACATATTTGATGTCCTCATGTAATGTGTGAGTTTGTCTCATCTCTGCTTCTGGTTTCTTTAGGGTGGAGAAGTAAGTACCAGAGGAGTTGGTTTGTTTGGGTCACACATCTCTAGACGTATTTATAGACTACACACACACACAGACAAACACAAACACACACACACACACATAAAAGAGTATCATCGTATTCTTTACTTTACTAGCAGAAGCAAATAGGTTTGTTAAGCCAGAATGTCTAATAGCAAGCCATAGGGAAATTGATTGGATAACACCATTGGCATTCACCTAATCACAATGTGTTTAGTGTTGGCTTGCCCGAAAACAACAGTGTTTTGAATTGGTGTTTACATCTTGTTCATTCCTCTGATTGGTAATAGGGTACGCTGTTGCGTGCAGAAGTAGTTTGAAAGATAACAGCCTTGTTCCGCTCATGATTGAGTTCGGTGTATCTATCAATGCCAGACTATACATTTTGATGATTGAGTTTGGTTTATTGATGCCAGCCTATACATTTGAAAAAAAAAAAAAAATGCGCAATACCCACAGTCCCATAGCAAAATTAAGGCCCTGGTGAACTGAAGATTGTAAATACACACACAAACTTATGCAAACACACACATGCAAGCAGACACACCTGCATTAATCTCCGGACACACACACATCACATCACACACACACACACACACACACACACACACACACAGTAACTGTATTGTTTGGGTTCATATTGTATGTCCACAAGTTTGTCTCCATTGGTCCTTATTAATGATCTCATGTCTGCTTCTGGTTTCTTTAGGGTGGTTGGCAAGTAAGTACCAGAGAGGAGTTGGTGTGTTTGGGTTTCTTTAGGAGGAAGTGGGGTCATCATGGTCATCAGGCTTGGGAAGATGATGTGTTACTAACACACAAGCACACACACATCACATGAATTCACATGCTCGCACACACACACACACACACACACACACACACACACACACACACACACACACACACACACACACACACACACACACACACACACACCATATGTGTATTGTCGGTGTTGATGAAGTTTGTCTCCATTGGTCCTCTTTAATGATCTCATCTCTGCTTCTGGTTTCTTTAGGTGCTGCAGGTAAGTATCAGAGGGTTGGTGTATTTGGGTTTCTTTAGGAGGGAGGGGGTCGTCATGGTCATCAGGCATCACAGACACACATGCACGTAGGCAGGTAGGCACACACACACATATACACACACACAGTAAATAGTACCAGAGAGGAGTTGGTGTGCCTGGCTTTAGGAGGGACCTTATTTACTAAAACAGAAATGATGCCAGAGGATGACATCAAGGGCGTCGCCATAATAGAACGTGAGTGGGACGGGACCCCCTGACATTTCAAAATTTTACATTTGGACCCCCCCCCCCAGATTTGACGACAAAATTATCCAGCAGAGTTTCTAATCTATCGCAAATCCATTCCACTTCTCGAATAGAGAATACACAGCGCTGAAAATCCACTCCGCGTTTTGCATTACCAACACCACCTCCCTGCGTGCAATCGTCTGTCCATTCCACTCCCAACGGTCGGACCCATTCTTCTCTGCCATGCTACTCGCTCCCTCCCTAAGTTTTAATTGTACCGAAATTATAAGGGCATCATTTCAATCTACATAAACTGGCCGTTCCAACAGCGCTACTAGTTCGTTTCTGTGATGGACGCATTACGAGATAATTAGCGATGAATTTATGTCAAAATTATGGTCACCAATACAGTTCTGTGTCTGTGTCATACATTGTTCTCTGTGTAATATCTCACAGATTCTTAACTTAACAAAACACATATCAAAATAAACAGCAGATTCTACAGATTGCAATAATGCATAGCAATCATCTTTGTGATTAGCGGTTCCCAAGTAGGCCTAATCCGATGTTGAAATCTATAACATTTCTGCATTGTCTTCAACACTGTCATCCTAAAATAAATGAATCCTTTTCATAGTGACAGTCGTTTTTAGCTCCCTGTTCGTCAGGACTAATATTTAACTAACTGTTTGTCAGGACAGGTGCTAGAAATGTTGTCTCAAGATCCAAAATAGTAATAGATTATATTTAATATTCATAACATAGGCCTATTTAATAATCAATGAAATATTGTCAGCACACCTCCCTGCATGCAATCATCTGTCCATTCCACTCCCGACGGACGCACCCATTCTTCTCTGCCAGGCTACTCGCTGAGTTTTAATTGTACCGAAATTATAAGGGCATCATTGCAATCTACATAAATTGGCCTTTCCAACAGTGCTACTAATTAGTTTCTGTGATGAATGAATTGAAATTGAAATTATATAAAATTTCTGCATTGTCTTCAACGCTGTCATCCCAAAATAGATGAATCCTTTTCATAGTGAAAGTTGTTTTTAGCTCCCTGTTCGTCAGGACTAACATTTAACTTACTGTTTGTCAGGACAGGTGCTAGAAATGTCTAACCCAAGATCCAAAATAGTAATAGATTAATATTCATAACATAGGCCTATTTAATAATTAATTAAATATTGTCAGCACATACAGTATTGTTGCAAATTAGTCTTTTAGAATACCAGATTCCAGACAATCTCCTATATTGAAAAGTGAAAAGATATTTGTTCTAGTATACTAGGCATTCAATGATGAGATATAGGCCTAATATTGAATATCACATCTTTAGATTAAAAAACACGCTAAATAATTTTAAAGGAAATGTGCAAATTCTTGTTAAATAAACATAAATAAATAACTAAAATACAATTGACTCCTTACATGGCCCTCCAGTCAGATAATGTTGACCATAGTGGCCCCCCAGCTCATTTGTGTTTGAGACCCCTGATCTAGTCAGCTTTAGGATATGTATCAAGCTAATGTAATGTAAATGACGTTAGGCTAATTCAAACACAGCTCCTTGTCAAGAATGAGTTTTCATGATATAGCCTAAGTTAAGCCTATTATTGATTCACTGCTTGAAATAGCAAACATAGTGAGTGAATCAGGCCTAGCCTATTTCTGGTGTGTATACCAATATAAATTAAATATTGACATAAAACAAGTTTATTGCTTGAGTTTATATCAACAAGTATAAAACCATGGCATCTAGTATTTTAGGTTCAGTATTGCCATAAAATGGTGTTTTCAGACAAATGTAGTTTTTAAAATTCAAATGATGACAAGACCACTAGTTGAATTAAAACAATTAAAGAAAAAAGAAAATATGCTATTGTTGATTAGCCTGGGAGTTCCCATGCTCCTTTGCGCGCTTATTTCATTTCACTCTGCAAAGCAGCATGGTGACCATGGCCGTTTATTTCGCTTACTTTCGGTATCCAATCACAGAACAAAAAGGGATTTGTACGGCCCTCGATTGCATTATGCGTCACGTGGGGGCTCTGGTATTGGCTCTGAGCTATGTACAGACGCTATGATAGACATTCGTAGCGCCCAATAAACGGCTCTGGACAATCGTTAACGATGCTTCCGCTACGAGAGATGCAATAGGTAGGTCTCCAAACTAAATCGCCCTTTCCGAAACCAGTCCCTAGTGCCTCCCCCTACACACTTCCCCTTCGTTTGCGCGTCCACGTGAAGGGTGAGTGCCATCCGAAAGCAATTTGCCGAAGTGGAAGTGGGTTATAATACCCTTCAGCGTGGAGTCAGCACCGATGCCGACTTTTCGAGGGTGTGTTCTGTTATTTACCGCTTGTGATGGAGCAGTTCATTCAAAGTTCCGCACGTCAGGTGGATGAAAACAAAGAGATCCATGTTGCGTCAGATCCTTTCACGCCTACTGTAGGGAAGTTTGTCCGAAAGCATCTTGCCCTAATTATACCCTTCCCACTATGAAGGGAACTCATTTAAGCCGCGGAGGTGACTTCCACCGAAGTGATTAGTGGTAGTGATGAGGGAGTAGTTTCGGAAATGCCGAGAATTAGAACCCGACCCAGCCCGTGGCTTTCAAAGCCCGAGCCCGATGTAACCCGACACATCAATATGAATTATCTACCCGGCCAGCGGCCCGACATCGGGAATACAGGTCGATTAGGCCTTTTGCGTTTAGGCAAGAGATGTTTAGGCCCCCTGCCATTGTTTAGGCCAACAGACGAATCATTTAGGTCACAGAGAGCAGTCGTGTAGGACAGGCTACAGCAGCTGAAATCTTTGCATCTCCACTTTTTATTATTATTGTACATTTGTTATTATAAGACATAAATCAGCTCTACTGGTCTGTCTGAGTAGCCTACATATCTATGGTAAATTATTTAATAACCAACTTAAGTGTGGAAACGTTTTTTATTTAATAAATGGTGATTTATAAATTCATAAAATTGTGGAAATAATCATCCGCATTGCGTTAGATTCGCGCAGTTTGTGAGAATTAAAAATAGTGATTTATAAAATAAGCATCGCATTGTCATCGAAAGGGTGACTGATCTGAAACCACCACATTCGTTGGACAATAGATAGATAGATAGATAGATACTTTATTGATCCCCAAGGGGAAAATCACCATGATTCACGGTAAACAGCAGAGATGATTAATAATTTTCTTTTTTCCCCCACTGGGCGGAAAGATTACGCCCGAGGACCAACCCGACCCGATTCATCTGCTTATATTTTTGGCCCGTACCTAGGCCCGACCCGTTGAGAACTCTAGTAAATAGCAAATAATCATGGAATCAGTGAATACGAACTAAAGACATTACTGACAAATGAATGAAAGAAGGTTTGAAACATGGTTGAAATTATGACTTAGAAAAAGTACAAAAAGAACGTGCACACTAGATTTAAAGAGGTGCTGGACTAATACTTAAATAAATAAAAAATGACGGGTTGTCCGCACACTGAGAACTGAGATTTTAATCACACGTGGTGACTGTTACAAATGAAATGGCCTAATATGACTTTCCATAGATCCATAAAACAATTTATTCATGTTTCATGCACAAACGGCCTTGGCTTGGCTACTAAACCATTTGCTGTCGTGCACAAATGCTAAAGACACTGACCACTCTGATATTTAGACAGTATCATTAGCAGTAGGCCAAGGGTGGCCAATTATAAACTGCAGCAATTAGGCTTTAAAATCACCATCATAAATATATAGGTTTTGTCATGCTACATATATTAGTTTTGTCATGCTCATTCGGTAGGCAACTGGTTATGGAAGTCAGTCTTTTTCGCCTAAAATAAAATATAAAATTGCCTGGTGTAGCCAATGGTATTTTTTTAAGGAAAAGAAAAGAAATATGCCTGATGTTATCACCAAACAAACATGACTGACAGCAAACAATGTTGAGATGTGAGATGTCATCTCTTATTCATTATGACCAATACAGATAGGCTAGTGAAAATATTTTCAAAACAATGTGTCAGGTACTGCCCATAAAACTTTATGGCAGTAACACCCTCATTCACCAATACACACCCACACACACACCCCGCCACCCCCCCCCCCCCCCACACACACACACACACATACTGTATACACACTTTGACTGTATTGTAGTATTCGTAGTGTATGTTCTCATATTGTAATGTGTGAGTTTGTCTCCATTGGTCCTTACTAATGATCTCATCTCTGCTTCTGGTTTCTAGATACTCCTAAATTAAGTAAGTACCAGAGAGGAGTTGGTGTGTTTGGGTTTCTTTAGGAGGGAGGGGGTCATCATGGCCATCAGGCCTGGGAAGATGATGTGTTACTGACAGTCTGCAGTATACAGTATGTCCTCATGTAATGTGTGAGTTTGTCTCCATTGGTCCTCATTAATGATGTCATCTCTGCTTCTGGTCACAGATCACAGACGTAAGTACCGTTTGGGTTTCTTTAGGAGGGAGGGGGGTCATCATGGTCAGTCTGCAGAGTCACACACACACACACACACACACACACACACACACACACACACACACACAACTTGCATTTCTAATAGCAGCCCATCAGAATGTAAAACACCACAGCTCAATGGAACATGAAGGATCACAAGGTAATGCAACACACACACACACACACACACACACACACATATATATATATGGGCAATTCCACGAAAAAGTAAACCTCACCTTAAAACTTCAAGTCTCATCTACATGGACAACTGAGCAAGTTTCGAAAGGATATCTGTTTGTTAAATTTTTTACCCTATTCAGCTATAATGTAAGTCTATGGAGGGGCTTATAATGGGCATAAGTGGGTGATAACACACACAAAGCTGCAATGCTATCAGTTATTTTTTATTGTTATATTACTATTTCTGTCGTTACAGGTTAAAAATCCACCATTCACAATTGTTTGTATCATTTTGGAAGGTTTTTCCAGACGTCACGTCCATAACGCCATTTCTCCCAATGAAAACCAACGTTTTTACATTTACATTTGAAATTAAGTCTTTCCCTGTCTTAACTGAGGTGTCCTGTTTGGTATGAATGTCGTAATATTTACATTTCTCCAGAAATTTCACACACTTCACAGCAAAAACTACTCTCTCTCAAAAGTTTGTCTGTTTTTCATCACGTCCATAACGCAAATTGAAAGGCTCATATTCTTATAATGATATACATTTTTTGTGTTTGCCTATATTCAGCCATGGAGTTTGCATAAGTTTATGAACAAAATTGTGAAATACTGCTAGGTTTGCGGAGGTTATGTGACATTTTGTTCATCAATAATGCATGAAAATGTCACGTCCATAACGCTGGAATTGCCCATATATATACACATATGTTTATATATATATATATACACACATTAAACACACACACACATATTGTATACAGTTTGTGCATCTGTAATTGTTTGAGTGTGTGTGTGTATGTGTGTGTGAAGGCGCGTTGTTACTCATCTGTACTCTGGAATGGAGATCACACACACACACACGTCTACAGTTTGTGTGTGCATCTGTGTGTGAAGGTGCTCATCTCTCTACTCTGGTATTACAGTGCAGATGGAAATCAGTGCTGTAAGGAGGAGGAAAATGGAGGAATCGGTCCAGTCTCTGGGTGAGTGAGAGATGATTGGTGGAGATGTGATGAGTGATGAGGAGAGATGATTGGTGGAGATGTGATGAGTGATGAGGAGAGATGATTGGTGGAGATGTGATGAGTGATGAGGAGAGATGATTGGTGGAGATGTGATGAGTGATGAAGAGAGATGATTGGTGGAGATTTGATAAGGAGATGATTGGTGGAGATGTGATGAATGATGGGGAGAAATGATCGGCGGAGATGTGATGAGAGATGATTGGTGGAGATGTGATGAGTGATGAGAGTTTTGCTTGTGTATTGGTAGTTATGTCAGCTGTATCAACATAGTTTATATTTTATTATAAAATCTGTTACTTTTCTACCGTGTAAATGGTGTTTAAAGGGAAACTTTTAGTTTAAATTAATTAAGAGTTTTACAGTAAGGCATTGCTTAAGTGTAAAATAAAATGTTTTGTTTTTACAGAGTCTGGGGTAGATACAAATGTAAAAGCATTGTGAGACTGAATAATACACAAGCTGTTTGTTCTGAGGAGCTAACACGTGATACCATTTCATAGCTTTAAGCTCAACTCCGAGGATGGATAACCCCATGGAAGAGGGAGTGAGACAGCCAGCGATGAGGACGAACCAAAACACTCTGACTGGTGAGGAAATCACACATGCAGGGCAAGACTGCGCACGCACACACACACACACACACACACACACACACACACACACACACACACACAGACACACACATATCCATCTGATTGACAAAGTGAACATGGTGAATCCTGTATTGTATTGCAGGCCAGCACTGGATAGACAGACACCGCATTGCTCTGATTGAGAAAGTAAACATGGTGTATCCGGTTCTGGACCGACTGCTGCAGTGGAGGGTGATCAGCAGGGAGGCGTATGATGAGGTCCGCTCTCACAGAACCACACAGAACCAGATGAGGAGTCTACTGGACCAGGGCAGCATCTATGGCACCCAGAGGGGAAGAGACCAGCTGTATCAGGCACTGAAGGAGACAGAACCCCTCTTAGTACAGGAACTAGAGAACATGTAGTCAAGGAGATGGAACCATTCTTAATGAAAGAACTAGAGAACATGTAGTGAAGGAGATGGAACCATTCTTAATACAGGAACTACAGAATGTGTCATGGTATGAGATAAGATAAGATTTTATAGTTGCTTTATTCTTGTATGAATGTATTCACAATTTCTGTAGTATTTCATGAAAGAAATCAAATCTAAAAAATCTAAGTTCATAATAACTTGAAATGTGGGATTCTTAATTTGATAGGGTGTGTAATGATGCATTTGGGCCTCCATTTTTCAAATCTGTCTTTAAAACCTTGAGTCAAGTTATGATTTTTGCTTCTACAAATATATGGCCTCATCTCTGACGTTGCCTCAATCATTTTGTGTTGTCGGTCTCGTTGCGGCTGGTTTGAGCAAGCCCACTCCAGCAGTTTCTCTGAGGAAATGCAATCTAGAAATAATACAGCTGCTGCACAGGTTTATGTATATGATGAGTATGTATTCAACATTACAGTAGGATTATGGTTAGGATGATGCATTGAAAACTTTTTATGTACTTTTTATATTCCTGTACCACTGTGGTATATGTTTAGAGTGTGATGCTAATTAGGGTGACAACCTCCAAACAGACAAAATGTGGGATATGTAGCATGTTTAAGTGGGACAATGTGGGACAGACGTATTAACTTTAAGATAGGGCATACGTTGGGCCAATGGTCATGTTTGGGCCAGGACTGTCTTAATTTGTTCAGGATATTGAGCTAGTCCAATTAAATCTATCATGTTAATGCAATGTGTCTAATTCAAAGTGTTATTTTAGCTCGTCATGAAGTTATTATTGAATAGAATCATCTCCACAGACCAAATGATAGGCTACAGATGCTGACAGGTTGACAGCTTAAAGTATATAAGAAATAAAAAAAAACACTATAATTCTCTAAAAGATCAGGCATTATGCAATTAAAAGTAAGCTCTCAGAAATTAGGTATAGAATCAAACTCAACTTAATATGCAAGACACACAAAAAAATATTTACTTTTTCAAGTTTAACTAGGCTATTTCTGTGCAAAATAATATGCCAGGTCTAAATCTGCATGTTTGATCATTATTTTCAAAAGAAATGGTGACGTCTCACCAAGTTCCATGAAAATGCCATTGCAAAAATAGATGAGGTAAGATAAGTATTTTTTTCATCTCGTGGGAAATTCAAGAAGTAGTGGGCTACATTGTCTTGTCTTATATTAATTCTCGAGTTGCAGCTTTTATTAAATGAATGTAGCTAATGATAAAGCTGTTATCCTTTGGAGCACATATGCATAAAACCATAAGCTGTGCGCGATCGTGCCCACAGCGCAGAAACGTAACTGAAAGCATCAAAGCATATATGTTCTTTTAGGGCAACATATCCGAAATCCGAACTGAAGTCGGACCTGACAGTGCGCACTCAGATTTGAGAATTACTTTCAAAGTTGTGATGGTGTGTGTGCTCTTTAATAGCTTGGTTGATATACGGGTCAAACAGTAAACTTGCGCTTCTCTGAACAGAAACAAAAGGTCGACGTATCGGTGTGTCGAACGAACATGCGGGACTGATGTTCAATTTGCGTGACGCAGGACAAAGGGTAAAATTGCTGTACAATCCAATGCAAAGCGGGACAGGTGGTCACCCTAATGCTAATCAGTGTTATGATTTCATTTTATTGCAGTTATAATATATTCATCCATTTAAATTTACTGTAACCATATCATGTCCATATGTCACTATGTCCTATAATGTTATCACCAAGTTATCAGTAGGCTGCACTACTATGCGTAACCATTGTGTAGGGCCCTATTTTGACGACGCAATGTTAAATGTTGTTTGGCGGATGGCGCATATGGTTTGGGGGCGTGCCTGTGGAATTTTGCTATTTTCACAGCGCAGAAAATGAACTTCGCGCCGGTGCAAAGTTCAAAAAGGTTGGACTTAGGATGCCTAATTAATCATGGGTGTGTTATGGGTGTAACACAGACATAACCAATGACAGATCAATCTCTCTTTGCCTTTAAAAACGAACAGCGCAAAGTGCCTGGTGAATTGCTATCACACCAGCTGATCTCCTCCTTGTGCATTTAAAGAAATTAAAATATTGAATAGCGAGCAAGCTCACACGTCGGGTCTAGTCATAGTCAGAGCCGTAATGGGTATGGTAATATTAAATTGATGTCTACAGGCTGCACAAGACATGAAGGAAGCTGATTTAGTCCTGATAGACATCTCGGAATATTCATTCGAAAGCGAAAGTAAACTTGATTCTCCATTTAACGTCCCCCCTTCTTATATCCTCACTCGTTTTCTGTTACAGGCTAATAAATTGTGGTTAACCACATCTTCCTGAGCATCATAATGATTTTCCGAATGTAATAATTATTGTTGTGGCCGTCATTGTTATGCTGGAACAAGGACTGCATTACCTATTGCGTTGTGCGTCCATAAAATAGCATTTCAGGAATGCGTGACTGACGAATGACCAGGTTTTCCAGTCACTGGCGGATCCCTTTCTGCGTCTGTATAATAGCATCTTTTGCGCTTTGAGCCTAGCCACACCTTCGACACACCTCTGAGGACGCAAAGTCACTTGCAAGTTAGACAACGTGAATTACTTGACAGAAAAACTAACCATGCGCTCGCCCAAAATAGCAGTGACAGCTTGCGCGAGTCACGAAGGCATGGTGGGCCGTCTGCAAGATAGGGCCCTAATGTTGCATCAGGCTCAAAACATATGTTTGTATTTAGTTGTTTCAGAGTTAGAAGGTAACTTCTCTGTTCTTCTGCAAAAACTCCTTCTCTCCTTTTCCCTCTCCTCCTCCTCCTCTTCCTCTCTTTTGCAAGAACTCCTTCCCTCCTCTCCTCTCCTCCTGCTCTGGCCTGAAACCAAGGCTGGCTGCAGATCCTTCCTTTTCTTCATCTACCCTTTTGCTTTTTTCTTCTTTGCTCTCTTTGGTTGTCTCACATTTACTTACTTATGTACATCGTTTATTTGATTAATATTTATATCTCTTCTCTCTACTCTTTTAAATTCATGTGATCTCCCCTTATGTCATGTGAACACACACACACACACACACACACACACACACACACACACACACACACACACACACACACACACACACACACACACACATTCTCTTGTCTCAGTGTGTTTTCTCTCTCTGGTGTGTTAAATGGGTGAAGGTGTGAGACTTGGAAACCAAACTTTGTCCTCTATCAGCAGTAGAGGGAAGTGATTGTGTGCTGGACTTGTTCAGGTGTGTGCTGCAGGTTAATGATTTGTTCAGGTGTGTGTAGGTTAATGATTTGTTCAGGTGTGTGTAGGTTAATGATTTGTTCAGGTGTGTGCAGGTTAATGATTAGAGACAGAAACACCATAAACCTCATTGAGCTGAACTTTCCTTTCTGCTCAGAGTCCGTCTCTAATCATCTCACTTGATGTTCGGTTCTGTTGGATAAACCGTCTGATGGAACATAGAACCCTTTAGTGTGTGAATCTGAGCTGGACTGCTAGAACAGTGTTAGTACCAGTGTGGACTGAGAGAACCAGACTAATCCAGACTCCAGAACAGTCAGGACTGCAGCACTCCTGAGAGAGGAAGTGAAGTCAGCAGATCAGACATTCCACACCTGGGACTGGGTGACATAATGGCCTCCACATCTCCCTGAAGAGGAGCTCTCCTGTTTACGCTCTCTCACACACACACACACACACACACACACACACACACACACACACACACACACTCAGGGATCCTGATCTCCTGTCATGATGACCCAGTTTGTGTAAGCACACGCAAGTGTGTTGTGTGGCTGGCTTTTGAGACTCTAAGAGAAACACACAACTCTGTCTGCCTTTCTGAAGCACCAGACTGAGAGGTAAGACCTCTATTATGATGAGCAGAAATTCTGTATGAAATAGGAATCATTTAGACCCATATCAGTCTTTAATGTAAAGATGCACTGGGCCCTTGTTTTGAGATGGAAGACTTGTTTTGAGATTGAGGAATACCAGTGTTTCTCTGTAAAGATGTCTTTGTTTTGAGATTGAAGAATATCAGTGTTTTAGTGTAAAGATGTCTTTGTTTTGAGATTGAAGAATATTAGTATTTTACTGCAGGAGACCGTGCAGGTGGTTAACTTACTTAAAACTCGTCCCAAGAAGGACTGACTCTTTGGCATTCTGTGTGACGAAATGGGAGCACCGTTAAAGAATTACTGCTTCATTGAAATGTACACTGGCTTTCGCGAGGGGCAGTTTTGAACCGTGTAGGCCTATACAACGCATGTTTCATATCAGGGGGGCCTCAGCTGAAAATGTGCTGGTGTAGGGGGGCCTTGGCATAGTAAAGTTTGGGAACCCCTGTTTTAGTTTAAAGATGTCTGTTTTGAGATGGAAGGAATATTAGTGTGTTAGTGTAAAGGTGTCTTTGTTTTGAGATTGAAGAATATTAGTGTTTTAGTGTAAAGATGTCTTTGTTTTGAGATTGAAGAATATTAGTGTTTTAGTGGTGGCTAAATATGTCCTTGAATTTGCCACTCTGTCAGCTACAACTGACACACAGTCTGGGAGTCAAACACTCTAACCAGTGAGCTAAAA
>JAODXP020000016.1:3707398-3747398 GCA_027497455.2 Sardinella longiceps | reverse complement strand
ATGAGGAGAGATGATTGGTGGAGATGTGATGAGGAGAGATGATTGGTGGAGATGTGATGGGGAGAGATGATTGGTGGAGATGTGATGGGTGATGAGGAGAGATGATTGGTGGAGATGTGATGAGAGATGAGGAGAGATGATTGGTGGAGATGAGATGAGTGATGAGGAGAGATGATTGGTGGAGATGTGATGAGTGATGAGGAGAGATGATTGGTGGAGATGTGATGAGTGATGAAGAGAGATGATTGGTGGAGATGTGATGAGGAGAGATGATTGGTGGAGATGTGATGAGAGATGATTGGTGGAGATGTGATGAGGAGAGATGATTGGTGGAGATGTGATGAGTGATGAGGAGAGGTGATTGGTGGAAATTCGATGAGTGAGGAGAGATGATTGGTGGAGATGTGATGAGTGATGAGGAGAGATGATTGGTGGAGATGTGATGAGTGATGAGGAGAGATGATTGGTGGAGATGTGATGGGGAGAGATGATTGGTGGAGATGTGATGAGTGATGAGGAGAGATGATTGGTGGAGATGTGATGAGTTGAGTTTTGCTTGTGTATTGGTAGTAGTTGTATCAACATAGTTTTTCTTTTTTGTACAACCAATATCAGTGTGTTTTAAACTAACTAAATAACTCAATTAAAGGTTTTGTGTTTAACAGGCCCTGGAGTAGATACACATTGATTATCTGAAAGCATTACGAGACTGAATATGTAATTATTTTATTTTATTAAGATGTGATGTTATCTCACAGCACTAACCTTAACTCAGAGGATGGAGAGAGAACAGCTGGAGTTGAAAGAACAGCTTGCAGAGAGAGACAGACTGATGGAAGAGAGAGACAGACTGATGGAAGAGAGACACAGACGGATGGAGGGGAGAGTGAGTTCTCTGGAGAAGGGATATAGAACACAGCAGAAGACAAACAGGCGACAGCAGGAGCGTGATAAAGCCATGGAGGCCAGAGTGAGAGCAGTGGAGGAGAGACACACACAGCTGGATGAGCATGAGGACAGATTGAGAGCTTTGGAGAGAGAGAGACAAGAGAAGAAAGATCTTGAGGACAGATTGAGGCAGTTGGAGGAGACAATCAGTAGACAGCAGAGCAGCAGAAACAGACAGAATGGTGAGTAAATCACATCTCATAGCCCATACACACACACACACACACAATGATGAACTGAAACCCCACATCCCAAACACACACACACACACACACCGCCCAGTCTCACTAGACTGCAGGATAACACTAAAAGATGCTCATCATAGACTATCAAAGACAGACACACACACACACCATACCTATAGGCCTTTTCCATACAGCCCAGTACCTACTGAGCCTCGTACCTACTTGGCCCTACTCTACACTACCCCGCTTTTGGCTTGCATTTCCATTGAAGAGAAACACCATCTTGGCCTGAATGAGTGGGTTAGGTGGAGTAATGTCGCTTTTCGGCTAGATAAATTAGCGGAGAATTAGCACCGGTTAATTAGCGTCGACAGCTAACCCATTGGGGCAGAATTTGAAACTGTGAATCCAGTGACAATGCCTTTCTATTAGTTTCACTTTTGAATAAACCTGTAATTACTGCATGGTGCTTGCACAAGATATCAGATACTCAAATATGGCAACCCAGCAACTTATCGTGAACAGATGGACAAGATATCAATAGCTTTGTTTTACATGCTCATTATGGGTATTGTAAGGCTCATGTGTCATGACAGGCTATTGTAACACGGTTAGTAATGTTTGAACACAAAAAGGAAGATTCTGGAATAAAATTCACGTCTGTAAAACACAAATTTTCGTCTCTGCGAGGGAGTAAAGTAGAGGAAACCAGGATAAACAAACAGGTAACGTTATGTGGCTGCTTTCACAAGCACTGTTTCAACCGCTTTTGTAGTCACTTGAAGTCATACACACTACCATTGTGTGTTATAAGATGTTCACTGATGTTGCATAGTTTTTGGCGTGAAATTTGGAGCATGTTACGATGTTAAAAACACCAGTTTAAAATTCTGCCCCATGCTCAGAGTCGCGGTAGCGTGTATGACGTAAGTCGATTGCTCAATCAGCGGCCAGCGGCCAGCGGCCAGCAGCCACGAGAAAGTCCCTACTCAGCCCGGCCGAAAATGGGACCGGGTCTGGGCAACAATGCCCGGTGGAAACGGTCTGTAAAGCGGGTAGAGTAGAGTAGTGTAGGGCTAAGTAGATACTAAAATGCCCGGTGGAAAAGGGCTACTAGTTTCAGTAGAGTGCAGGATCACACTAAAAGTGTGCGGTGCAATCAGCCATGGTTTTAGTAGTGGCTAATTGCACGGAAGCACTGGCGAAAACATGAAAAAGGTATTTGGCCGGATAGGTTCATACTTACAATGATTACAAAGTAAATCATCACATCCTGATTGGGGGAGGCCGTGAGAGGCCATGCCTTCGATGGGTCTGCAAGAATTGTTTTTCACCTGCAACTAGTGAAGCACTCGATTGGGTTCCATGTAGATTCCCTTGATGTTCCCTTTACGCTTGTAATTCCCTCTCAAGTCAAAATCACAAAACCAGGGGCCTCATGTACTACAGGTGCATATAAAAACAGTAGGCACACAACAGTACAGCATCTGTCACGCTCATGGTCAGATGTACTTAAAGTGACTTGAACATGAGAATGTACGTTTCCCCACGCCACTTTCATTTTAGGCGTACGCGTATTTCTAATGTATATTGTCAGTTGGCAGCACATAGAGGCAGTGCAGCGCAACAACATTAGTTGACCATGAATGCACAGCGCTGCATTGTTTGCACAATAAGTTGGTTCATATCTTGAAACATGGCTTAATACAAATTTTAACTTGTTGCTGAAATAAATGAGCGGGCAAGTTGCGCAAATGCAACAGTCTGCAGTTGAAGCATATTTATGATGTACCGAGAATATTTTGTGTAATTCCATTAAATGGGTGATATGACAGATACACTCTGTTGCAGCTTTTTCAGCTCGAATGCATTGCTGCATGCAATACTAGGCTCTGTTGCATTTATTTGCTTATTGTCGTAAGTGCACCTTGTGTTTGCACTTTAAAATAGTTTATTAAAAAGACCACATGCAAGCTGTAGGTTAACCAAAATCCAGAGTGATCAAGCAATCTGTAACCAGCATCACTTTAACAATCTGCTGCGCTCTCATTCCAACTTCAAAAGACGATCAAAAGACGTAAAATTATTTTCGAGTTACAGCACCTCCACTACATCACTCATTTCCCCCATATCAAATGTATGTAACTTGTCTGATGCAAGTAAATGTTGGATTCAAATAGCAGCTGATAAAAGTATGATTTTGATTACTTAATTTTGTGAGACACACCAAATCCGTCTTTGCGGAGGTCTTTCCCCTCTAGTTTTACATATAATTGAGGGAGGAGAGAGGGTGGAGTGTTGTGCTCGTGCATGTGCGTTTAATTTCACATTGATTGGGATGTACAAAGTGTAAGGCAATTTACCCACTCCTGGGGGCTCATTTATCAACAGTGCGTAGAAAACATTCTAAATTCTATCGTACGAGTGGAATTTAGGATGTGCGCAAGCACAAAAAAAACGGTATTTATCAAACGTGCGCAGGCTGGTCGTATGCACACCAGCAATGATAAATCCCACACCTGCTAAGCTCACGCATGCTCAGATTCATTTACATGCCGAAAATAACCATATATGGCATGAATAACCTCTCTGACACGGGTACATTTCAGACAGGTGCACACAATCATGCTACTCACTGAAATGGCGCTCCCTCTACATACAATGCCTTCTACATATTCACGATGAGGTATAGCCTACATTTTCAAATGACTTTCCAAAATGTGTCAATAAAATGTTTGTCACAAGTAATCCACGTGTTTGTCTTGAAGTAGACGGATTCGTTTGTTTGGCAATTGTCAATAAACTGAAACACGAGACTAATGTAAAACTTTTGTTTACTATTGGCTGTGAGATTTGCGGACGTTTTTACTTGCAGTTTCGCCATTCTACCACTGGGTTTTGTGCTTACGCGTGGTCAGAGATGTGCTTACATTTAAACACATTTCTAAGATCAAGTACAAGTTCATTAATCCCACACTTTGCGCAGGAATGATCGTACGCACCCTTTACGCACAGATCTGTGCTTAAGTACAGTTGATAAATGAGCCCCTGGAATCAACGTCTGAGGCCCGAGACCAAACTAACATGACTGCCTAACAAAGACTGTGCTGTGCTCTGATTGTGGTAGGCCTATCTATGGTTACCTATCTGTTTATTCTATTTGACCTTTATTTAACCAGGATGTGTATAAAACAGTGTCATCAGCATACATATGTACCTTTGCTGAATCAAGGCCAACACAAAGGTTATTTATATACTGTAAATGGTGAACAAAATAGGCACACCCATTTTGACCTCTACTACAGCAGAACAACTACGCTCCGACTAAATTTTGCACGCTCCGCTCCTTGCTCGCTCCCCACTCCGCTCCGCTCACATACTCTGCTGTGCAAACAATGTTACTCAGGTGCTCATCTGTACCGGGTGAAGTACAAATCCAAAAAAGGAGGAAAGAGCAGAGGCACTCTGAGATATGAGAAAAATATAAAAAGTCCTTTAATATAACATGGCAATTCTGTTTAAAAACACATGGGCCTATGCATTGTGGCCATATTGGCCTTCATCAGGGCATGCCTTCATCTGGACTTATTTATAGGCCTTTTTGTGTATTAAAAAGTAGCTTCACAATAGTTAAGCTACTTCTGACATTTTGTCATAGCTTAGCTTGCTACATTTTGTCTTCCAGTAGCTTTGGTGTAGTGAAGCTTCATATGATGTGGAGTAACTGGTAGCTTAGCTTACTACATTTACTGAGTAGCTTGCCCAACACTGCAAATAACACACACTCAATCACTGCAACCAGGGCTATCAATGATAGCTACCAACACGGCACACAAGAGTAGGTAACCCCTGCCCCATGCAAAGACTAGGGGAAGAATGCACACACAGAAATGAGAAATTGAAAATGACAAGAAAAATAAATAAATAAATGAATAAATAAGCAGTCAGGTAGAAAAGCAAACTAAGCAAAACAAAGCAAAACCAAACAAACAAGCAAAGCAAGCAAGCGGACAAAACAAACAAACAAACAAATGAAACAAACAAACAAGCAAATAAAACAGACCAACGAAAAGACAAACAGACAAACAAGTAGACAACTAGCAAGCAAGAGCAACCAAGCAAGCAAAATCAAAGGGAAAAGAAAGAATAGCAGCTGTTATCCAAGCCCAGACAAAAGCCTAGGAAACACTTAACAGCCAAACATTAGAGATTGCATGCTCGAAACCAAGGAAAGTAAAAGAAACAGACAGGACAGTTGAATGAATTAAATGAACACCAAACTTAAACACCCGCAAAACAGCAGTGGCTTCTGAGTCAGGCCTCTGGAAATGGAGAACATCATATTAGACGTGACAAAATTGAGGAAAACAAATATAACTATGAGTATAATGTGTTGCATTACCTTGTTACTGGTTACCTGACCCTGGGCTGAACAGGAGCTGAATTTGCATAACCTGCATAACCTGCATAACCTCTCATTCGCGCACACATACATTCACTCGCTCACGCCTGTCCATACGTATGCGCACGCCAACAAACACACACACGCACACATTAGAACAAGCAACTCCCCAGTCTGCACCCAGGAAGAAAAGGTTAAATATACACATACCGGAGGTGCCGTGAAACCATCACAAATGCTCACTTCAGCGTTCTCGGTTATACGGGAGATACAGACCAAAGGGGACGGTCACACCAGGCCACTACTGCAAAGTAGATGTAATTAGTAACCCTGCGGCACCAATGTACAGCTAACTGTCGAATGCACGCAATTGTTAAGGACGCACCTACAATCTGTACATCAATCGCACAAGCGCTTGCGACGTTGCACGCTTAAAGTGAAACTCCGAATCCACCACCTACAAAACATACACACGCTAGTCGGTTCGGGATTGGGATATGCAGCTAGAGCTGTATTTACACACAACACACAGCAGCACTTACCTGTCGCGCAAGCAGGGGAACCCAACAAAGACAACGCCTAACCGAGGCAGCACGGCAAATGGCCATAACCAGCCGGTGCCGCCATTATATCCGGGGAAGTTAATTAAACAGGGGAGGGAACTACACAGGTGAACGGAGGGGGCCGTTACCCATCCGGTTATACATTGTTTTGATCAAATAACTATTTTACTGTGTGCATACTAGTGTAGTGTAAGGGCAGTCGCCTTGTGTGAACAGGCCTTGGTAAAGACAGATCTCTTCCCATTGCTCTGGGCTGCTTCTTGCCACTCTGACTTTTGCAGGAGGGCACCCTCTCTGGCCTGCTCTTGCTCTGTCACCCCCCTCTCTCCCTTTGAATTTGGTTATTCTTTTTTTGAGTTATCTGGTTATCTCTTGTTTATGCTTCTATTTGATTGTAACTTCAGTGTAACTGCTACTGATACATTTAAGGTTATGGGTTATTGCTAAATAAACCATTCAGTTTGCCACCAGTATTCAGCATACCCATTCTCTAGTGTATCATACCATCCTTGCTTCTCTAGTTGGTAAACTACTAGGTGATATTCGAGGTCTGGTCAACCTATTAATTTTATGGAGTCAGATTAATTGTAGACTATCGCAATATTTACTACTAACACATGCTTCTATCCAGTTCAGAACACGCCTTCAAGGGAATAAGGTTTTAGCCCCTAATATTTCTCATACAAAAGAAAGACTGCGTAGAATTGTGTGTATGCAGTTTCATAATTTTTTTTGTTTGTACGTCAGTTTCAGGTTTTCTCAGTAGATTTAGTATGATTCCCATGCAACTTTTAGTACATGAGGCCCCAGGTCGTTCTTTTTAAGTGCATGTGTGTGTGTGTGTGCCAACTTCACTCTCCTTCCTCTGTACTGCAGGCCAGCACTTCATAGACAGACACTTTGCTGATCTGATTGGGAGGGTGAACACAGTGGCTGGCGTGCTGGACCGTCTGCTCCAATGGAAGGTGATCACTCAGGAGGACTATGATTGGATTCGCTCCTGCAGCCCCAGACAGGAGCAGATGAGGAGTCTGTTGAGCCATGGCAACATCCGCGCAAGCCAGAGGGGTAAAGACCTGCTGTATCAGGCACTAAAGGAGAAACACCCCTTTTTGATTGAGGAACTAAACAACATGTAAAGGAGACAGGACACTTTAGATGGACAAACTGAACAACCAAAGAGCCGTTTATGATTGAGGAAACAACTAAAGGAGACACTTCTTCTTGTAAAACCACGTTCATACCAAATGGCAATGTCCATGTGTAATCAGCAAGGTGGTGAAGACGAAAGTTAGAAAATAAAAAGAGCTGATTTTTTTTTTTTTTTTTTTTTTTGCCTTTGCCTTTGCTAAGGCAACCACAGGTTCACTCAACTTACTGTATCATAGCTTTCATTTCACTCAGCAAACTGAAGAGCTAAATACTATATTGACCGACTAAACGAAAATTATTGTACAAATAAGTAAAAATATAATTTCTTGCTAGAAATGTCATAAAAAGTCATGACAAAGATCTGTAATATATTGAGGCCGAAAGACGGAAAATCTGTGATCTGCGTGGAAAGCGCCATCATGAAGCAACAGAAAAAATACATGTCTCACCCAAAAATCATGTGATCAGGATACTTGAGGAACTGAAGAACTAAAGAATACAGGACACTTTAAGATGGAAGAAATTAAGGGAGACTCTTACAGGAACCAGAGAACATGTGATCTGTTTTGGGATCTTTGGGAGACGGAACTCTTGAGGCAGAGGAACTGATCTGGGTTAGGGACTGGACTGATTTGTCCTCAGGGCACTGTTGTGGGGTTATTTTTACCGCCCTGATGAAAAAGATTCTTATTATTATATTATTATATTACAGTTTGTTACCTTTTCTCAGGAGAGAGGAACTGATCCGGGATAGAGACTGGACTGATGTGTCCTCAGGGCACTGTTGTGCAGCAGCTTCCTTTACCGCTGTGGATCATTTAGCATTATAATTCCTTATCTATTTAAAAGACCGTTTAATGAAAACTTCATTGCCCTTCCTGAAGGTGTTCTCCAAACCACTCATCATAAAGGGTCAGAGTCTACTGTTTGTTTATTTGGTTTGTTGTCCCAGAACAGAAATAATATTCAAGCTCAAAAGTGCTGTGATCAGTCGTGTATTTCTCACAGCAATGACTCAGGGACATTTGGGGGTCAAGATGGAGGGACCGGAAAACTGTAACTGACTCAGGGACATTTGGGGGACAAGATGGAGGGCCTGGCAAACTGTAACTGACTCAGGGACATTTGGGGACAATATGGAGGGACTGGCAAACTGGGATTGACTCAGGGCCAGGGACAAAACCAGCATGGCCATTCAACTGAGGCATTACACACTTCCAGACCTGTGCAGAGCAGCGTCAGAGAGAGAGAGAGAGAGAGAGAGAGAGAGAGAGAGAGCGAGAGAGAGAGAGAGACATACTGTGCAGAAGAGCATCAGAGAGAAGGAGGAGGAGGAGAGAGAAACTGTCCAAAGCCTCTGATGCCATCTGGTGGAGGAATGAGTGAAGTTCAGAATTGCAGAAAGACAGAGACATAAGAAATGAATGATTCTTTATCATGTTTCTTATTTTACAGTTAGGCTTAAGTTAGACTTTAGATTCTGTATTGCAGAGAGAAGGAGATGCACAAGAATGAATGACACTCATCATGTTTCTTTTATGTTGGCATTTGACCCAAGTTAGACTTGTTGTTCGGCCCTCGACTTGGACCCAGTTTTTGTATTTCGGCCCACTGTGAGTTTGAGTTTGACACCGATGCTGTAGTGGGTTGAGTGTTCATTCATCTATGTGGAAACTACGCCACCTTGAGGTCACAGAGACAAATAACTGCTGCTGCAGCAGTTCATTCATCAGCTCATTCATCTACGGGGAAATGGAACCCAAAACACATTTGACACCATGTACACACCTAATTGGGAGCATACACCTGGAAAACACACACACACACACACATGTACACACCTAATTGGGAGCATACACCTGGAAAACACACACACACACACACGCACACACACACACACGTACAACCTCACAGTTCCAGGGGAGTGTGATGATGTTCCCATGTCAGATGGATTGACCGACGGTCCTCAGTGGTGTGTGTGTTGTGTGCATGTGTTGTGTCTAGAACTAGAGATGTGTTGAAGAATGTGTTTTTGTGACAATGTATGGCAGGTGGGAGGTGTGTGTGTGTGTGTAAGGACCTCTGATCCTTCAGTGTGATAATCTCAGAGAGAGAGAGAAGAGGTTTTGATGTGAGGGTGTGTTTCTGTGAACAAAGAATAACCAAGTCAAATTTTATTCTTTGTAAAAAAAAAAAAAAAAAAAAATATATATATATATATATATATATATATATATATATATATATCAGTGATTCTTGAGATAAGGGACAAAAGCACTTTTTAAATCTTATTTTTTTTTTTTAATGTCATGTTAATTTTAATTTGATATATGTATAAACACAGATGTCAGCTAACAAACCATGTAAAGGAACAGGTTCATAATTAAACTTTTTTTTATTAAAATGGTCATTTATCAGGTTAATGACCAGATTTTTGTCAACTCCGTCAGATACATTAAAAAACCTGTTATTTTAATGTAACTAATTCAACAAGAGTTATAAGTGTATTGGCATTTAGTAATAATGTTCACTGTCAGAATTATGTTATAAAATACCATTATAGAAAAGCTTTTTAACAATTTCCACAGTTTTGAATGATCCAATTTCAAAACAACTTCATTTTCCATATTTCAAGTTTATGTTAAAGTCTATATAATCAATATTCCAATAAAAAAAATACACCCATGCATGTAGTTCAACTGCTGTTTTAATGCATGAACAATGAATTATACAAAAGTGAAGTACTTTTTTTAAAAAAAGACAAAAACTTACATCTTACGGAGTTGACACACAACTGACGGAGTTGACACACAACTGACGGTGTTGACAAATTGGGTAACTAACTGGGTCTGCAACACCGGAAATTCTTGAACCAGAGGCATTTGTCAATATTTCAAACTGAACCATTTCATTTCATCAGAAACTATCATTAAACAAGGCTTTATAAATGCTTAAAACACCAAACATATCATTTTATGTTAATGTAAAGATATAAGTGGAACAGTTTTCTGAACGCTTCTTGTATTCCACCCCATTCCAGTGGCTCACTGTAAAAACAAAACAAGAAACAGTTACAATTTTCAAAATATTGATTTATGTAAAGCCAAGTTGTAATATGCTGTCTTGTGCATCTTTGCAGAAACACTGTAAAAAATCTAACCATTAATTTTCTTCTGCAGGGTTTGAGGGTTTGGGTAACTGCCGTTGAATGTGTGTGCGCTCTATGAAGTCCATTACATCAGGTTCTATGCTGTAGATCTCTCTAGTGCGACTTGATTGAAGTGGACATGCCCTCCCTTTAAGCTTCAAGAGAATATCTTGGATTGGGCAGAAACAGACATCTCCTTTTCCTTGTTTAGGGTGGAAATGGGCCCCGGGACCATGAGGGTGCATGAATTCCACTTTGACATCTTGGTGTTCAGTGTCAACATCTAAACACTTGGCTACCCACCAGTGGTCATCATAAACCACTGCGAGCCACTCTCCTTCTTCAATATTGTCCATAGCAACTCCAACTTCAGTACCCTCAGGACCTTTCATTGGCCCTACATCCATTTCTTCATCTGCCCACACATCCGTTTCACCAATGTCTTCTTCCACCATCTCCTCTTCCATCTCCATCATCAACATGGCCAGTGGACCTTTCTTCTTAGTCTTGGCAGGCTGTTCCTCTGTGCGGTCATTTAACTCCAGAGTAGCTGGGTTGAAGCACTGACAGACTAAGGACTCACTGCAGAAACATGATAGTTGTCTGAAAGAGACACTACTTTCATGTGGGATGACCTGATGTATTTTTCGTGTTGCTGGTACCTGTTTGAGATGAGAAGACATGAGAAGTTTGTCGTATTTCTCCATATCTTTCTCATCAATGTGATAGAGCTGAACATTATTAAGACTGTTGGTGATCTTATCAAGGAATTCTTTTCCACCCACAATGTCTTTTCCCTGGAGAATTAATCTATCCGCAGTTCTTTTTACCGTTCCACCAATGCCGTCAGGGGCACCTTTGCCATGGGATGTTGGGAAGTAATTCCACGAAGTCTTGTTGAACCCCAATTTGGATGGGATTTCAGAGAGAAGGAAGAAATTCTTTTTGTTTTTATATTGTTTGCTAGGGCCATCAGACCAGAAATGCAGAGAGGTGACCATCGGGTGTTTTTTTCTTATATCTTGGAGGACTGGCTCCATGTGTGTCCAGATTGCTGCAGCATCTTGTCTTTTACACTCTGACACTGTGCAAAATGCTGACTTTTCATCTTTGGTGTAGAACATCCCTGTATGAAGAGTCAATTGTGGCAAGTTCTGCCCAAAATGACATGCCTGGATTTCAGAGGCATACTTGCACTTCCAGGATTCTGAAAAATCAACATGCACAATGGCTGTGTTTGCAGCGCAGGTCTCAATTACATTTCTGCAAGATTTTGTCTGGTTGTGAACTAAGCACACATGTGTTGTCGTCTCACTTCTGAGCTTCTCCTGATATTGATCGAAAAGCTCAGAAAGACTTCCGTTGTGCATGGTAAGCTTCATGTTGAAGTGGATTCCACTAGCCTTTTGTTCTTGAACCCGCTTCCATTGCTTCCATTCAACATTGATTCCACTTTTCTCTTGGGACAGGACAGTGTGCTTATTTTGGCACCGTAAGCAGGTGCGAAGGAGGCAGGCCTCAGTTGATGGAGAGCAGCAATCTAGTTGAAAGCTATCCGTAAGTTTGTTAGATTTTACAACATCCAGTGATCTGAGCACCTGAAGCATCAAATTGGCATTTTCATGGAGCTGACAGAGGCATGTTTTCCTGTCCGACTGCTTTGGGGCAGTGATAAAGAAGGGACGTAGAGAGCAGAAGGAGGAGTAACTGAGCTTAATGTTTGAGTTTTTCTTGGTGAACTCACAGTGGAGATTCCGCATAGTGTCAGACATAATCATGCGTTGTTTCTTGATTTTTTTTTCTTGTCACAGTGTCATTTTTATCTGTTGTCATGCGGGACATACTAAGAAAGAAATCTTGCACGGTCTGACGGATGCCCTCCAAAAATCCTGCCTTTTTCAATGCTTGTTGTTTTCTTTCACGCAGCAACTTGTAGGTCAAACCAAACTGACGGGTCCGATGAATAAGTCGGTACTTCTTTAGAAGTTTTCCAGATAAAGCTAACACTGGTTGCTTGATTTGCTTGTAAGTGGCTTGTCTCCGTAACACAGGGTGTTGTTTGTTCACGTTAAGTTCCTGGCAGAGAACGTTATGGAAAAGAAGAGCCTTCTTGATGTTAGGGTTTCTTAGTTGGCTTCCTGATGTCATCTTCTCAGTTAATGTTTGTGGAGAATCTGTTTTTCTTTTTCTCTTTTTTTGTTTGCCATTTGATTTATCACTCTCCTTTTTTCGCCATTTCTGTTTCGTCAGTCGATTTCGCTCTCTTGTTAATTGTTCAATTTTTTCTTTTAAAGCCTTTATTTCTCTTGAATGCCTTTTCCTTGCTTTTCCTCTCTCCTTCTTTCCTGCAAGAGCACGGCTACTTGTACTAGGCACTTCCACTTCCATACTCTGATCAAGGGGGCTATCTGGAGGGGTATCTACTTCCTGCATGGCAATCTGCGTACGCTTTGACTTCCTGGATTTTTCCTGAGCCTTTCTCCAATACATTCTACGATACCTCTTTTCTCTTGGTCCCTGGTCTCCTATTGTTTTGACTTTTTTGTCTAGAACCCTGTCCTTCCATCTTTGTCTTTCCTTCTCTAGATATTCCCTTCTGCTGTCTTGGTCACCATTTATCTTTTGCCTTCTTTTCCTTTGATACTCCCTATTTCTTTGTCTTTCCTCTTCCACTGACAGTTTCTTTCTAGCCATGCTAGCCTATAGTACAGATAAAAGTAATAAATGTTAATATAAGTGATAATTATGAGCAGACCTATGTTAATTCAACATGTTTTAGCTCATAATTATTTAATACAGCTAATATGCATTGCATATTTAACGTTTTTAAGAAAACTTGTCAACTCCGTCAGCTTAATGTCAACTCCGTCAGACAAAAAATCTGACGGAGTTGATGCCTGACGGAGTTGACAAATTTACATGTTTTTTCCTCTAAATCTGGTCTTGTACATGGGAGCCATTTTGATTTTCCTCAGCAACTAGCTGTCTCTATCACCTTCACTAAAATACCAACAATTATTCATCAATTATTAATAAAGATTATGAAAATTAGAAGACGGTGTTGACACATCGAAGGTGTGACCGCATTTGCATTAACATTCTTGGTTGAAAATATAAAAATTGTAAATACTTACGGGACCATGTGTCCTACTGCTTCATCCACCAAGGAGTGAGGAAGAGAAAGGGGGTCCTTAAGATTATAGCTGACTATAACATGCCTGAATTTTTAAAGAATATTGGAAAATCTGACGGAGTTGACATAAATGGAGGACACAACTTTGATCAGCTGTAGTTCTGGGCAATATTATATAAAATTTTCAATATGTGTTTAATGTTGTTTTGTGTAACCATAACTTCATTTTGATATTGATATTGATGCATTTTTAACACTTTTAAACACTTATTTTTGTAGTTTGGCAGTGTGACCTCTAGCTGAGGACAGGCTAATTTCTATGGTTTTCAGGGGGCAGTGCTTGTGTTTTAACGAATTGCAGTGAAATTACAGATTTTTTTATGAAATTAAGTTTATGAGTATACACATATCTTGTGAATGACAAACTTTTAATGTGTCTTTTTAATAAGAAATGTCTTGATTTTAAAACAAACTATGATGCTCTTTGTGGAGGACATGTTTTGTCCCTTATCTCAAGAATCCCTGATATATATATTGTTCTCAATGTACCAAGACTATTTTCTCTATTGATGTGTTATATGATTTGCCAATGATCCTGAAACTAAAAATGCACATTTTGGGGCTGGTCACTATTTTATGAAAATAATAAGTACTGTAACTTAAACATTAACTGATGCATAAAATAAATAACCAATAGCAAATATGATACTAACTGAGATTTCTAGACACATTTCCTACATAATCCTGCAATTAGTGTTTGTTGTGTTAATTGTCTTAATCACTGTTTACGTAAATTGTTTTATTGTGATTATTGTGTATATTGTTTTTATTGCTGATTATATTGTTTTAATTGTTTGTTGAATTTATTTGCTTTATTATTATTGCTGCAATGTTATTGGTATTTTGGTATATTATATTAATTGGTATAATAATAATAATAAGAAATCAGATTCAAGATCTTAATTAAACCTCACTTCAAATAAAATAAAATACAAATAAATGAAAAGTAAATGAAAATGTGTGTATACACAATATGTATTACACATTGTGTTAGATTTCTTTCTTTCTATTTTTGTCATCTGAAGAGGTAACTGGAAGAATGTGAGATCATCATGGGGCAGAATGACTGTGTGTGTGTGTGTGTGTGTGTGTGTTAATATGCTTCCAGCTGTCCTGTCAACTCCACTTTCACACTCCCTATGTCACTGTTTGGAACTTTAAATCTCCCATCTCTCCTTTTCTCTCTCTATCTCCATGGACACACACGCACACACACACACACACACAATAATGCACTGAATCCCACATCGGAAACACACATACACACACACATACCCTCCATACCTCAACACCTGAAGTAACTGCTATATGGATCTTTTTTAAATAGGCTAAATAAATAAAGAAAAAAAAGATTCATATTTGAACTATTGTTTTTCCATTCAGTTGCGCGACAGGCAGGTCTAACATCACAACCTAATAGTTTTAAAATCAAATTTAAGGACGACTGGGGGTGTTGCACCCACAGATGTGGAGGATTTCTAATTAAACAAGAGTAGCTGGTATGAGGAAGTCATTCCAATCAACACCGCACACACCTCAGCAGGTACCGTAGGATTGTCTGGCATTTTCAACTCCGCCTCAACTCTCAAACTTAGTGTTGGCACAAACAAAGAAAAATGTATAGAATAAGAATGGGGTAATATTTTTCATTTATCTGAGGTGCCGGTACTGCGTTCCCCCCCACTTTAACGCCTGGTCGTTCTTTCATCCTTAGGGAGAATTCTTTACGTTTCTTTCACTCCTGCATTATCTGGGTGCTGAAAGGTTGCCCATAGAAAGTGTACATGCCAGATAGACCAGCAGAGCCAGTTAGTCTGGAGTCTACAATCATAAAACACTTCAGCCATTTCAGAGCAGGACTGTACAGTTGCATGGATAATGAAATGTTTTTCAGACAAGGAATTGTACGCTTAGTGGAGAAATACAATGGTTGTACTTGACTACTGGAGGTGTTCTGATTACTTGGTCACAGTTGCAAATGCGCAAGCCATGAACACCATCTCTTTGAAATAGGCTACTTTCTTTAGCATACCGTTTTTTTTTTTTTTAAATCGCTGACGTGCGCAGTCTCCATGAACAGATAATTGCTGGATCTCCAGATGAGAGAGGCGGAGCATCGAGATTTCAAAAGTGAAACCTCACCTGTGTCATTTGAAGACCAGTGTAGTTACTGTAGCCTACAGTATTGCTGAAGAAAATGGCCTCTACAATGTAGTTACCGTAGCCTACAATACTGCTGAAGAAAATGGCCTCTACAATGTAGTTACCGTAGCCTACAATACTGCTTGAGAAAATGGCGTCTACATGTTTCTGAGAAGAAGCTGCACAGGGAACCTGATCAGACTGTTTCTAAAGTGAGCCTGTACGGGAGAGGAGAGTCCAGTCTACACATCTGTTGAGTGAGCAGTTGGGACTGTTGCCTGGACTCTGAGGTGAGAACATTGGACTATAAGACGAGAGTTTTGATGGAGGAATAGCTTACGAGATGCACTCGATATAGGCTCGGTCTGTGTTTACACTAATGCATAACATCACACCAGCCTTGAATATGTTTTTTTATAAAGAGGTTCTTTACTTTAAATGGGTAGAGAATTATGAAAGCACCAAAAACAAAATGTATGTTAAAGCAGTGTGTGTGTGTGTGTGTGTGTGTGTGTGTGTGTGTGTGTGTGTGTGTGTGTGTGTGTGTGTGTGTGAGAGAGAGAGAGAGAGAGAGAGAGTGAGTGAGTGAATATTCACAACATATGCAGCTTGAACATATATAAGTGAGGTGTATATTCAATACTGGCCACTTGTTGCTTTTGGTAGTAGTGTCAGCCATTTCCTGGTTTTCCTTCATTGTGAGATGTCTTACCACTATTTTCAGTGTGTTTTAAACTGATTTGGAAACTTTTAATTTGGCAACGGTGTGGAATCATAATGCTTTGTGATTTTCAGGCCCTGGTAGGTACTATCCAAAAGCATTATGAGACTGAAAATTTAAAGATTTATTTTCTGAAGAGCCAAATTGTGATATAATTTGACAGCAATTCAAAAGATGGAGTTGTTCGTGCCAACAGAAGAAGAGATGATGTTACAATTCAGTCCAAGTGATAGATCACTGAGATCAATGAGAAGGACGCTCCAAATCCTGTCGGAAAGGTCCTCGAGAACACCTAGTGAGTAAATCACATCACATCACACAGCCGGTTTGTCCCCAGTGCAGTTATTATATGGGGCTTATGCAGTATAGGACTACACACAACCCCGTCCATTTAGGCTGAAGCTAATGACATCATTTGTTTAAAACAGTAGCCGACTTTTCTCGCCATAACAGCCGTTACAAAAAGTATCCAATGCAATATCAACTTGGGTCATATTTGTCTGTTAAAATGGCAACTTAATAGCATTACAATTATGTGTTGCTACCATTATTGTGCCTCAAAATGGAACTAAATTAGATCATTTTGCAACGTTTTGATTGCAGCACTGTGAATGAAAATATCAGAATGTTAAATGCATTCTATAGCAGATATAACTGACAAGTTGTGCCAGTTGGGTGTCAACTTTTATTCAAACATCACTGTTGAGTATTTTTGACAGCCCTATAACCAGTGTTGGGGAGTAACGAGTTTACGTAATTTAATTACAAAATAAAAGTAACAATAATCAATTACAGTTACTTTGAAAAAATGTGTAATTGAATTACAGTTACTTCAAGAAATATTCAGAATTACAATTTTAGTTACATGATCCCAATATCATCTGCAGAAACATTGGCTAATTGTGCTTCATGAAAATACAACATCCTCTATTTACAACTAAATGTCACTACTACAGCTGAAATACACTATGCTAATATAATTGTTTCTACTGTCATGTTGGCAACACTACTCTCCTGTTACATGATCTACAGCGTTCTAAGTTTCAGTAGCAAGGAAGCCTGACTGTCAGACAGAAACTACAACAGGCCTGTAGCCCATTGCCGGATATAAAAATGAGCTTTATTGATCAGGTGCACACATACAGTACTTCATGAGCAATCTCAGACGAACACCTGCTTATTCAGTGATGTTCACCAAGTATTTTAACTATTTGCTCGTAGTGAATTCTGACACTTCTGTAGGAGTTAAAAAGAATTTTTGCAATGTCAATGGTGAATAATAGGACTATGTGACAGTTAACATTGCCAGGATTCAAAAACTCAAAATTGCTTGACGATTGAAAAAAAAAAAAAGTTCAAAAATGTCGAAATGTAATCAAAAAGTAATCAAATGTAATTAGTTACATCACTTTATTAAAGTAATCAAAATAGTTACACTACAATTACTATTTCAAAGGGGTAACTTGTAACTGTAACGCATTACATTTCTAAAGTAACTTACCCAACACTGCCTATAACAAACATATGCACGCACACACACACACACACACACACACACACACACACACACACACACACACACACACACACACACACACACACACACACACACACACACACACACATCCTAGATTTTCAGACCTTGGAGTAGATACACATTGACTGTCCAAAAGCATTAGGAGACTTAATATTTAAAGATTTATTTTCTGAAGAACTAACTTATGATATCATTTCACAGTAGCAAAGGAATTACTGGAGAGGTTGGATAGAGAAGTGGAGGCAATACAACTGAAGAAGCTTGGTCCCCTTTTGAGAACTAGTAAGGTTACAGTCCACTCCTGCGGTCACCCATTACTCCTGGATCCAAATTCTCTGTACCCTATAACACAGATGGAAGAGAGCGATAGACGGATGGAGAGAGAGACAGACAGACAGATTGTACAGAGAGACAGACAGATGGAGGGGAGAGTGAGTTCTCTGGAGAAGGGATATAGAACACAGCTGCAGACAAACAGGCGACAGCAGGAGCGTGATAAAGCCATGGAGGACAGAGTGAGAGCGGTGGAGGAGAGACACACACAGCTGGATGATCATGAGGACAGATTGAGAGCTTTGGAGAGAGAGAGACAAGAGAGGGAAGATCTTGAGGACAGAGTGGAGCAGTTGGAGGAGACAATCAGTAGACTGCAGAGCAGCAGAAACAGTCAGACTGGTGAGTAAATCACATCACATCACATCACACACACACACACACACACAGTGTGTGCCCAGTGCAGTTATTATATGGGGCTCATGCAGTGTAGGATTAAACACACACACACACACACACACGCACACACACACACACACACACGCACACGCACACACACACACACACACACACACACACACACACACACACACACACACCAGCCCTAGACGGATGGAGGAAAGAGTGAGTTCTCTGAAGAAGAGATATAGAACAGAATTGGAGTGCTGGAGAGAGAGAGACAAGAGAGGGAAGATCTTCAGGCCAGAGTGGAGCAGCTGGAGGAGACAATCAGTGGACAGCAGAGCAGCAGAAACAGTCAGACTGGTGAGTAAATCAAATCACACACCCCATACACAAAGTGTGTGCCCAATGCAGTTATTATATGGGGCTCATGCAGTGTAGGACTACACACATCCCTACACACACACACACACACACACACACACACACACACACACACACACACACACACACACACACACACACCAGCCCTAGTTTCAGTAGAGTGCAGGATCACACTAAAAGAGTGTGGTGCAATCAGACACAATTTTAGGAGTGGCTGATTGCACCGCAACAATGACGAAAACGGTACCTGGTAGCTACGGTAGCCGACTAGCACTTCAGTAAAGCAAACACACATTCCAATCAGGGAACTGAATCGAATGCACTGGATGAGTGTTTGGGGAAAGTGTTGGCCAGGGGCCATATTCTCAAAGAATTTTATCTTTATCTTCAGGAGTACTCCTAATGCACACTAAAAGTTTTTATGTAGTTATTTCTTAAAGCAATTCACAATCCTTCTGAGAGCACCTTTAATTTAGGCTAAAAATGGCAACTCTTAGGTTGAAATGAAAGCTGCGTTGCTATGGATGATGTCAGCTCTCATGCACGAGCCTGCTTTCTTTACGCCAGTGAATGGTGAGTGACAGGTGGGCGTCATCTGCACTGCTGTGGGAGAGAGATCTCAACAGAAATCACAAGCCTTAAGTGAAATGGTAACGAGATTTGCGGTGGAATGATAAAGTATATTTGCATCGTTTTTACTGCATTTTTGAGGGCAGCCCACTACATATCTCTATATAGACACAAAGCAATGACTCTAAGTGATACTGCTTTTTCTTTTTCTTTTTTTTTCATTTTGAGGTTTAAAGTAATGCAGCAAAACGTCTTACTAAAATCTATACACTTTTCTATTCAAATGAACTAGCAGTGTCTTCTCATCAAATGAAATGTAGTAAAGTGTGAAGTGTAATATACTGTGGTCTCCTACTGTCTGTGTGTGTGTGTGTGTGTGTGTGTGTGTGTGTGTGTGTGTGCTGATTTCTCTCCCCTTCCTCTGTACTGCAGGCCAGCACTTCATAGACAGACACTTTGCTGCTCTGATTAAGTGTGTGGATAATGTGGACAGTGTGATGGACCATCTGAGGCAGTGGAGGGTGCTCAGTCCTGAAGCGTATGCTAATATCCGTGCTCACAACACCAATCAGAACAAGATGAGAGAGCTGCTGAACCAGGGTTGCATCCGAGAAAGTCAGAACGGCAAAGACCGGCTACTTGAGGCTCTCACAAAGGAGGAATCTGCCTTGATATATGATCTAGAATACATGTAAAGATCAGTTTGAAACACCGGAGGAAACAGAAACCTTTCAAAGGGGCCAAATTCACAGCCAGATTTTCAAGGTCTGTGTCATGGAGTTGCTATATAAACTGGAGACTGCCATTAAGTCCCGCCCTCCCGCCGATCTGAATGGCTAGCTTCCAAAGCTAGAAGTGACGCATGGACTCACGTTGAAACTGTTTGCAAAAGCAGTACAGACTCTTGTACATGTGCTGCCTGGTCAACAGGTAGGATGCCATACTTGCAAATAGCGTATGCTAAATGTAGGCTACTTTGTTTCCACTGTATTGCCTTTATTACCTTGCACATTGATTTAACTAGTCTAATCGTGATGTGCCATCACTGTAAGGGAATTACATTAAATGGGTGGAGATAAGGGTTGCCAACCGTCCCCTATTGGGCGGGACATCCCTTTTTTGGCGTATTTTAATTTGCCTGGTATGGTAGTTGCACTAGTACCAAATGGGCGGCGCTGCAAAGAGTTGTGCGCACAGCGCAAAGTATCTGCAGATGTACTCTACTTACCATCAAGGACTTGTACATCAGACACTGTACTACAAAGGCAAAAAAACAATCACTAAGGACCCCAGTCATCCCCATCATGGACTGTTTCAACTATTACCATCTGGCAAGAGATTTGTATTGTTCAAAAATCTGTCAACTTTTCCTCTTACTGTACTTTTTCCTCTTACTGTAATACACTCCTGCGTTAATTGCAAACTTTCACTCCAATACATTTTAAATTGGCAGCATACAAGCATCAGAGGACGTTGAATTTGGGAGTTTGATTGTGACTGAAAAAGTTCTGGGGAAACCCACTTGTCATTGGATGAGTGCAAACAATTCTACATGAAAGGAAATATTTTTCATTGTTCATTCTGTGTATGTGTGTGATTTTATTTTCTGATATACTCCTGGAATTTCATATGTCATGATCTGCAGCTGCAGGTCACAGATTGTAGCCTAATTGAATAAAGCAATTACTTTTTTTTTTAATCTGTCTCTCAAACCTTATGGCATAAGTTATATTTTTTCAATCAAATCAAGCTGCTGCACAAGTGTATGCTAATGAATATGAAAGGAACTTTGTCATTACGCCAATAGTACCAGGTTCTCAAAAGCACAAAACTGCCATCATAAGATGAAGTTCAAGTTCAAGTTTATTTAGCCATATCAACAGTATAAAATACAGTTGCTAGGAATGTACTTTGGTGTGCTCACACATTCAACAATACAACTAGGCAACCCAAAGACAGGGGCCACATAAATAACAGGGAATGACATACAACAACATTGTAAAGTGCAGTTCAAAGATTGAAAATGCATTGGCTGTGCAGAATACAGTTACATTGTGCAAAAAGGCAAGAGAGGTAGAAGGGCCAGGTAGAAGTAACTGTAAAGTGCTAGTGCATATTCAAGTGGCGGATGGCTTGCGGGTAGGTGCTGTCCCTGAAGCGTGTGGTGTTGCATGGAATGCTGCGGTACCTTCTTCCTGAAGGTAGAAGTATGAATAGACAGTGTGCTGGATGTGTTGGGTCAGAGATGATGTTCTTGGCTTTCCTGACAATTCTGGTGTTGTAATGAGAGGCTATGAGAGATGCTTTACCATGTGCCTTAATATAATAGACATTGCTATACGTAGGTTAGTGATTATGCTTTGAAAAACTTGTTATGTTCTTATGTAATTCCTGAGTGCCAACTGTGGCTGACCGCTGGCTACAATCTGAGGAGCTGTTGGGGCGGATATTGGAGGAGTGAGGCCATTTTGCTGAGCCAATGACTGAACCTCCTGGGGTCTGTTTTTACAGCCTGCAGTGCCCTCCTCAGGCCACCCCATGCCACTGCAATAGATACACTGTCACAGCTGAACTGAACTTCTTGATTTCATTTTCACTTTCACTTTGGGAGAGAGTGATGAGTAATTTTATATGGCCACAGATCTGTCTAATACAAGAGGTTAAAGGTCAGTGGAATCAGAACTGAGAATGTTCTAGAATGTGATGAGTACAGATTGCTACACACTGCAGGGTCAATAAGGAAGGACTCTACTGTGGAATGAGTTGGAATGAGCTATTGGCTTGCAGTGCCAGTGATTCCTTCAGTTCAGTTATTTACACACACAGTGCCATTTGTCTGAGGTGCTATCACTGACCTCAAAAAACTCTTCTTCTTTTTTTGAGGTCAGTGGGTGCTATACAGTCACATGGAGCACCCAGAGCAACACAGGAAAAGAAGGATCATCATAACAGACACCAGCAAGATCAGGAGGAAAATCTTAAGTCACTGATATTAAGCACTGAGATTTTTTTTATTATTATTATTTCTAAACTGTTTCACAACACTCAACTCCAGGTGTGTTTAGGAATCAAATCAAGGCCAATCAGATACAAGCATGGTGTGAGTACACTGTCCCTATTGGTGCACAATGAACTAATCAGATACAAGCATGCTGTGAGTACACTGTGCCCTATTGATGCACAATAAACCAATCAGATACCAGCATGGTGTGAGTACACTGTGCCCTATTGGTGCACAATAAACCAATCAGATACCAGCATGGTGTGAGTACACTGCCCTATTGGTGCACAATAAACCAATCAGATACCAGCATGGTGTGAATACACTGGCCTATTGGTGCACAATAAACCAATCAGATACCAGCATGGTGTGAGTACATTGTGCCCTATTGGTGCAGAATAAACCAATCAGATACCAGCATGGTGTGAATACACTGGCCTATTGGTGCACAATAAAACAGAATTCACTGAAATGTGCAGCAAGTGTTTGTTGTTCTTGTCCATGGAGTATAAATAAACAGACTCTATTCCCAAAGCTCACTGAGAGATGTAACATGATATTTATGAAAGTTTGTTTGTTATCCATCTGGCTCTGTCTTGACCTGTCTTCAAATGTACAGTATAGTCTCGTAAATATGGCGTTTCTGTTTCCCAGTCTGTTCTTGTCAGGTAGGAAAGCTTTGTAAGAGTAACTGAGACTGTAGATGTTAGTTAATCATTAAATAATGGAAAAGACAGAAACACCATAAACTTCTATCATGTTGATCTTTCCTCTTTGCTCATAGTCTTATTTTATTAGGCGTGATATGACCCATTTCTGGTCTTTGGGTCATTCATAGTCTTATTTTATTAGGCGTGATATGACCCATTTCTGGTCTTTGGGTCATTCATAGTCTTATTTTATTAGGCGTGATATGACCGATTCCTGGTCTTTGGGTCATTCATAGTCTTATTTCATTTGGCGTGATATGACCGATTCCTGGTCTTTGGGTCATTCATAGTCTTATTTCATTTGGCGTGATATGACCCATTTCTGGTCTTTGGGTCATTCATAGTCTTATTTTATTAGGCGTGATATGACCCATTTCTGGTCTTTGGGTCATTCATAGTCTTATTTTATTAGGCGTGATATGACCCATTTCTGGTCTTTGGGTCATTCATAGTCTTATTTTATTAGGCGTGATATGACCCATTTCTGGTCTTGAACTTTAATTTTTAAACTGGTTCTAACAGTGTTGGAACCGGTGTGGACTGAGAGAACCGGACTAATCCAAGACTCCAGAACACTCAGGACTGCAGCACTACTGAGAGAGGAAGTGAAGTCAGCAGATCAGACGTTAATATCAGACGTTCCACACCAGGGACTGGGGGAAGCAATGAAGAGATTTACGCTCACACACACTCAGGGATCCTGATCTGCTGTTTACGCTCACACACACACACACACACACACACACACACACACACACACACACACACACACACACACAGGGATCCTGATCTCCTGTTTGCGCTCACACACACACACACACACACACACACACACACACACACACACACACACACACACACACACACCCAGGGATCCTGATCTCCCGTTTGCGCTCTCTCTCACACACACACACACACACACACACACACACACACACACACATACACACACACACACACACACACACACACACACACACACAGGGATCCCAGGGATCCTGATATCCTGTTTGCGCTCACACACACACACACACACACACACACACACACACACACACACACACACACACACACACACACACTCTCAGGGATCCTGATCTCCTGTTTGCGCTCACACACACACACACACACACACACACACACACACACACACACTCACACACACTCAGGGATCCTGATCTGCTGTTTACGCTCACACACACACACACACACACACACACACACACACACACACACACACACACACACACACACACACACACACACACAGGGATCCCAGGGATCCTGATCTCCTGTCATGGAGGCCCAGTGTGTGAAATCTGTCAGCTGACGCAGGGTCCAGTCTACAAGACAATGTGTGTGAGTGTGCGTGTGTGTGTCTGTGTGTGTGTTTGGGCTGTTTATCACTGAAGGTAAGAGACATTTTGTGATGGTTTGGGCATAATACATCATTGTTTTGAGATGATCTGGGCATAATACATCATTGTTTTATGATGGTTTGGGCATAATACATCATGTTTTGATGTTTTTAGGTTAATTATTTGTCAATTCTTTGTTATATAATATACATATATAATTTCTACATGGCTTTGGATAAAAGTGTCTGCAAAGTACTGAACAGAATCACAGATAAACATAGATAAAAAAAAACAGGCACTCTGAGTTAGATACTAAGTTAGTTTCCAGAGTATAGTCAAGTCAAGATGCAGTGCTTGGATGGCCTAGTGTAGAGTGTGACATAGTGCCATAGTTACTTACTTTTAGTGGCCTGATGTGTGTGTGTGTGTGTGTGTGTGTGTGTGTGTGTGTGTGTGTGTGTGACTGTGAGGGACCAAGCAGTTAGGCACAAAGAAGCAGTTCAAATTTTAAGCAAAAATTTATTTTTAACAAAAATCATAATGAAAAATATTTTAAATCAACAAAACGGGTTCTAGGCCTAGGTGAGGTCAACAGAACAGAACCCAAACAAAATATAAAGAGCAAACTCAAACATAACTGAACTCAAAGAACTGACCTAACAGACTGACACACTGGGGAACATATATACTGCCTGATCAGGCCATTAAGACACACAGGGGAGACAAGGACTAACACTATTTACAAAATGACAAAAAACATAAACTTAGGGCAGCTCAAAATAAAGATAATATAAAGCAAATAATGTTTCTAATGTCAAAAGGAAAATTAATCATACTAATAATAATCAAACATAATAATTATTTCCATCCGGACTCCACTTCCTCCCTATGACGTTTCGGGGAGATGGGAACATCCGCCGGGCTTTTATTTTGACGTGCTGCACTTCCGAACCCCTTTGCCAGATTGCGGCTACACCAGGAAGTGAGCGTCACGCCACCGGTCTCCAGTCTCCCGGTAAACTTAAACAACTCAGAAAACAAAATGATTTTAGATAACGTAACAAACTTAAGCAACATACTGTGTGCACCCAGATGTAACTTAATGTGTGAAACGCTAAATAAAAGGTAAAATGAAATGAGATCGTCTTGCGTGATTTGTTTGTTTAGTCAGTAAAGTGTTTTGTAGCGTGTAGGTCAAATGTTTGGGAATGGTAGCGTGTATGATAACTGTTTAAGTGTCTGTAACTAAATCAAGTAATGTTTAATAATAATGAGTGGGTTTTAATATGGCTAAAGATATGAACAACGAAAACCGAACTTAAATATATGAATTAAATGAAGTATGGGAGTGTAATGCGGTGTGTGTGTAATGCACGGTGCTCTGCCACCTGTTTCAATGTGCGGCCGCGGAGCCGGTCGTCACATCCTCCCCCCCTTCCAGGTCTGGACTAGGACAGCGGGAGAGGTAGTCCGCTGTCACGTTCACTCGTCCCGGGACATGCTGAATGGTGAAGTGGAATGGCTGCATTGCGAGGTACCACCGAGTCACTCTACTATTGGTGTCTTTCATCCTCTGCATCCAAGCCAACGCCTTGTGGTCCGTCTCCAGAGTGAATTGGCGTCCCAGCAAGTAGTACCTGAGGGAGTCTAGGGCCCATTTAACAGCGAGGCATTCCTTTTCAATCGTGGAATAGCGTGACTCACGTGGAAAGAGCTTCCTACTGATGAATGCAACGGGTCGACGGTCATCTGCTGGTCCCTGCAGTAGAACAGCGCCAAGCCCCCTTTCCGAAGCATCCGTCTGTAAGACAAACTCCTGTTCAAAGTCAGGGCTGAACAATACTGGCTTGTTACTTAACGCCTGCTGCAAATCCCGGAATGCGGTCTCCGCCTCTGTGGTCCATCGCACCTGGCTGGGGCACCTGGAGCCCACCATATCTGTGAGGAGTGCCGCTCTGGAAGAGAAATTGGGTATAAAACGGTTATAAAACCCAGCCATCCCAAGGAAAGATCTTAACTGCTTCCTGGTTTTTGGCAGAGGACAGTTCTGAATGGCTTGCACTTTTGCTACCTGGGGCTTGACCTCACCATTCCCAATGACAAACCCCAGGTATTCGATTTCAGCCTTAGCAAAGGCGCATTTGCCTGGGTTGATCGTCAAACCTGCCTCTTGAAGTCGTCTGAACACCACCTGCAGATGTTCAAGATGTTGGGCCCAGGAGGTACTGTAGATTACGACATCATCAAGGTACGCCCCTGCGAACTCCGACAGCCCGTCCAACACCTGGTCCATCAAGCGTTGGAAGGACGCTGGTGCCCCATGGAAGCCAAACGGGAGAACTCTAAACTGAAACAGACCCCAAGGTGTTCGGAACGCCGTCAGCTCACGGGATCTCTCAGTCAACGCTATCTGCCAATACCCTTTGCAGAGATCAATGGTCGTCAGGTAGCGGGCCTTTCCCAGGCGGTCGATCAGCTCATCAATTCTGGGTGTGGGATAAGAATCGAATTTGGAAACAGAGTTAAGATAACGAAAATCGATGCAAAACCTGATGGAGCCATCTTTCTTCGGCACCAATACTACCGGATGGCACCATTCACTCTTAGATGGTTCTATGATGCCCAGGGACAGCATTTGGTCAACTTCCTCCTTCAGGGGACCCAACAGCCGCTCAGGAACACGGTAGCTCATGCGCCTCACAGCCGCGTCTTCTTTCAGGACAATGTCATGGGACACAACATGGGTTAGTCCAGGCAGTTCAGAAAAAATCTCAGGATCACAGAGAGCTCTCACCTCTTTCTGTCGATCTGCGGATAAGTGCCGAAACTCAAGTTCCAGTGGCACCATCTTTGGTAAGTATTGTTCCTCGTCTTCATCTTCTTCCACGACCCGTCTGATCAGCATGGACTCCGCCCCTTTTTCAGGTCTAGACACCCACTCTTTCAATAGGTTAACGTGCAGGACCCTGCTGGATCGACGCTGACCTGGGGCTGAGATGCGGTAGGTGGTGGGCCCGATCTTCTCTTGGACCTCAAAGGGGCCTTGCCATTTAGCCAACAGCTTACTCTCATGGCTAGGGAGCATGACAAGGACCTTTTGACCTGGTGCGAAGTTACGTTGGCGTGCTGAACGGTCGTACCAAGCCTTTTGTCCTCTCTGGGCTTGGGCCATGTGCTCCTGCGCCAAGGATGACATCTTCTGGAGCCTCTCCCGCATCTGTAGGACATAAGCTGCAACATTAACAGGCACGTCCCTCCCCTCCCCCCCTTCCCAGATATCGCGAAGGAGCGATAGGGGCCCCCTTACCTCAAACCCATACAAGAGCTCAAAGGGTGAAAAGCCAGTTGAGGCTTGGGGTACCTCCCTATACGCAAAAAGGAGGAAGGGGAGCCACTGGTCCCAGTCAGACCCTGTGTCGTCAACAAACTTCCGCAGCATCTGCTTCAGCGTTTGATTGAAGCGTTCGGTGAGGCCACCTGTTTGCGGATGGTAGGGGGTGGTACGTAGGCTCCTGATGCCCAGCAACCGGTACACTTGTTTTAACAACTTGGACATAAAATTAGTACCTTGATCGGTTAAAATGTCCCGGGGAAACCCGACACGTGCAAACAACTGGACAAGGCAAGATGCAACGTGTCTGGCCTTAACTGACTTTAGTGGAAACACTACCGGGTACCTGGTAGCATAATCTGTCACCACCAACGTGAAACGGTTGCCGGACTTGCTTTTTTCCACAGGGCCTACTATATCCATCCCCAAACGTTCAAACGGTGTGCAAATGAGAGGTAGGGGTTGTAGCGGTACCTTGCATGGAGCTCTGAGGGTGGTCTTCTGGCATTCAGGACAGCTTCTGCAGAACTGGTCAACATTTGCTCTTATTCCGGGCCAGAAGAAGTGCTTCCCGATGCGAGCCCTGGTCTTCCGTCTCCCCAAGTGGCCAGCCCAGGGTATATCATGACCCAAGCTCAACACCAGGTTGCGCGCTTCTTCAGGCACCACCAGCTGGTCATGGCTCCCCTGACGCCGATACAGCACCCCCTGCTTTAGCACATACCGCTTTCCTTGAACAACTTCCTCCTGGCCCTCACTCGACTCCACCTGCTGGAATAGTTTACGGAGACCAGGATCATCACCCTGCTTCTTCCCGATGTCAGCCGGCACCTGGAACCCCAACGGCAGCTCTGGAACGCCCTCCCCGATGGGCTTCAATGGCGTCCCTGCGAACTTCTCACACCTCCTCTGTCGGCGCGACTTGCGCTGTTTTCCAGGAACCGCCTCAATGTCTGCGTCAAAGAAGGGTAGGGTACTAAGAGAAGGGGAGACATCTTCAGTTATCTTTGCTTGAGAACGTGTGATGGCAACGTTACAGGACACACTGGACTGCAACAGGTCAAGTAAGATAGGGATGTCACGACCCAGAATGGCCTCAAAAGGTGAGTTGGCTGCCACTCCTACGGTCAACAGGTAAGTCTGGTCACATACCTTAATGTAGACATCTGTTGTAGGTAAGCGCTTCTCATCCCCGTGAACACAACGGATGGACACAGTTTCCGTCATGCTCACCTCGCTGGGCTGGACGTACTGTGGCTGGATCAGCGTCTGGTCACTGCCAGTGTCAAGGAGAGCCACTGCCATTCTGCCGTTTACCTCAATCGACACAAGCTGCCTGGACTGGTTAGTTAGAGCTGGTTCTCTCTTGGGCACACAGCACACCTGGGTCAGCTTTGCCGGATTCTTGGGGCACAACGGTTTGGTATGGCCTTCCTGGCCACACAGATAGCAGACTGGTGGTCTCCTGTTAGGACCAGAACTAGAGAAGTCTCTATTAGATGGTCTACTCACATTCACAGGCGGCCTCTGAGGCTGATGGTAGGTGTTTGGTCTCCGGGCATCCCTGCCGGTCTTCCAGGACATGTAGCTCCAGGGCTGGTCTTTCCTCCTGGCAGAGACATAGGTGGAAGCCAGAGTTGCAGCCTCCAAGGCTGACTGTGGGTCATGCTCCTTCAACCAGACCTGTAGCTCAGGGGACACCATGCGAAGATACTGCTCCAGGATCAACATCTCACTCACCTCTTCCACAGTCTTATCGTCTGGCAGGATCCACTTCTGGTATAGCTCCTTCAGCCTCACATAGAGCTCCTTAGGGCTTTCACCAGGGTCCACGTCCAGGCAGCGGAACTTCAACCTATAAGACTCTGGGGTGACATCATACTTTGTTAGAATAGCTGCCTTTACCTTATTGTAGTCTTCGGAGTCACCAACATCCATGTGCACATAAGCACCGCGGGCTTTCCCCGTCAGGAGAGGGATAAGGTGAAAAGACCAATCGACTCTGGGCCACCGACAGGCTTTAGCAATTCTTTCAAATGTGATTAAAAAGTGTTCAATATCGTCTTCATCTGTCAATTTTTGTAACTTTGGACGAAAAGAATGACTGAAGCGATCTGACCTGTGGTGGCCATGGCCATAATCATCTTCATCATCATCATCCCCCCTGAACCGGTGTGATGCCCGGGGGCCGGCTTCTGTAGGGCCTTCAGGGCAAGCTAATGACACGGACTGCAGATGCTTGGACCCCAACTTTGGTCTGACTGGTTCAGGCTCTCTTTGATGTCGCTCCTCGAGCTCACCCGAGGTTGGGGTAGACTGGTCCTGGAGTGTCTGGCTTAGGTGGCTGAACTGTTCTTGGAGTTCCTTGATTGTTTTCCACTGCTGGTTGGCTTCTCTGCTCCTCTGGGCCTCTTGCTCCTTCTGCTCAGCCATATGAGCGTGCAGAATGCCAACTAGGTCTGTAAGCGTCGGTTCATGGCCGCTGCCGCTCACTTCGGGGTCTTTTGTTCCACTCACAGCTCCCCGCTTCTCTTCTTCATCACTGACCTCCGATTCTTCAGGCAACACTCTGGAGTCTTGGAGTTGGCCTCGTCTGGTTCCTCTTCCCCTTCCAGTCATCATCATGGCATGGATGGAATGTGGAAGTCCGAAGGAAGGAGAAAAAAAAAAAAAAAAATCAGAAAAAAAAGAAAAAGAAAAAAAATGAAACTGCTCTCCTACTACTGATCCCACTTCTGACACCACATGTGAGGGACCAAGCAGTTAGGCACAGAGAAGCAGTTCAAATTTTAAGCAAAAATTTATTTTTAACAAAAATCATAATGAAAAATATTTTAAATCAACAAAACGGGTTCTAGGCCTAGGTGAGGTCAACAGAACAGAACCCAAACAAAATATAAAGAAGCAAACTCAAACATAACTGAACTCAAAGAACTGACCTAACAGACTGACACACTGGGGAACATATATACTGCCTGATCAGGCCATTAAGACACACAGGGGAGACAAGGACTAACACTATTTACAAAATGACAAAAAACATAAACTTAGGGCAGCTCAAAATAAAGATAATATAAAGCAAATAATGTTTCTAATGTCAAAAGGAAAATTAATCATACTAATAATAATCAAACATAATAATTATTTCCATCCGGACTCCACTTCCTCCCTATGACGTTTCGGGGAGATGGGAACATCCGCCGGGCTTTTATTTTTGACGTGCTGCACTTCCGAACCCCTTTGCCAGATTGCGGCTACACCAGGAAGTGAGCGTCACGCCACCGGTCTCCAGTCTCCCGGTAAACTTAAACAACTCAGAAAACAAAATGATTAGATAACGTAACAAACTTAAGCAACATACTGTGTGCACCCAGATGTAACTTAATGTGTGAAACGCTAAATAAAAGGTAAAATGAAATGAGATCGTCTTGCGTGATTTGTTTGTTTAGTCAGTAAAGTGTTTTGTAGCGTGTAGGTCAAATGTTTGGGAATGGTAGCGTGTATGATAACTGTTTAAGTGTCTGTAACTAAATCAAGTAATGTTTAATAATAATGAGTGGGTTTTAATATGGCTAAAGATATGAACAACGAAAACCGAACTTAAATATATGAATTAAATGAAGTATGGGAGTGTAATGCGGTGTGTGTGTGTAATGCACGGTGCTCTGCCACCTGTTTCAATGTGCGGCCGCGGAGCCGGTCGTCACAGTGACATAGTGTCATAGTTACACCTTAATGGCCTGATGTAGTGTACGTGTGTGTGTGTGTGTGTGTGTGTGTGTGTGTGTGTGTGTGTGTGTGTGTGTGTGACATAGTGTCATAGTTACACCTTAATGGCCTGATGTGTGTGTGTGTGTGTGTGTGTGACATAGTGTCATAGTTACACCTTAATGGCCTGATGTAGTGTACGTGTGTGTGTATGTGTGTGTGTGTGTGTGTGTGTGTGTGTGTGTGTGTGTGTGTGACATAGTGTCATAGTTACACTTTAATGGCCTGATGTAGTGTACGTGTGTGTGTGTGTGTGTGTGTGTGTGTGTGCCATAGTGCCTTAGTTACGCCTTAATGGCCTGATGTAGTGTACGCGTGTGTGTGTGTGAGCGATAGAGTTACTCTTTAATGGCCTGATGTAGTGTGTGTGTGTGTGTGTGTGTGTGTGTGTGTGTGTGTGTGTGTGTGTGTGTGTGTGTGTATGTGTGTTTTTGACTACGGGAGTTACACTTTAATGGCCTAATGATTTGTGTGTGTGTGTGTGTGAGTTAACGACTGAGTTACACTTTAATGGCCTACTTAAGTGTGTGTATGTAACTGCCAGAGTTAAACTGCAAAGATATAATGTAGTGTGTGTGTGTGTGTGTGTGTGTGTGTGTATGTGTGTATGTGTGTGAGTATGTGTGTGAGCAACGGAGATACACTTTAATGGCCTGTTTTCTTTTTAAATTTATTACAGGAAGACAGAATGGCTGGCAGGAGGACAGGCAGAGGTAACAGATATTGAGTGTGTGTGTGTGTGTGTGTGTGTGTGTGTGTGTGTATGTGTGTATGTGTGTGAGTATGTGTGTGAGCAACGGAGATACACTTTAATGGCCTGTTTTCTTTTTAAATTTATTACAGGAAGACAGAATGGCTGGCAGGAGGACAGGCAGAGGTAACAGATATTGAGTGTGTGTGTGTGTGTGTGTGTTGTGTGTGTGTGTGTGTGTGTGTGTGTTTCTGTGTGTGTGTGTTTCTGTGTGTGTGTGTGTGTGTGTGTGTGTGTGTGTGTGTGTGTGCTGAGAGAGAGAGAGAGTATATAGTATATATAGGTTAAACAAGTCTTTCTCCTGGCAGATTTTAAACTGGTCACCCCTGATCATGCTGTGGCGGGTAATGATGATGTCACACTGCCCTGTCACCTGTCTCCTGAAACCAGTGCTGTTGCCATGGAGATCAGGTGGTTTATGGGGACAGACTGTATCTACATGTACAAGAATGGTCATGTGATAGAGGGGAGGGGCTTTGAGGGCAGAGTGAGTGTGGACCCCCAGGAGCTGCAGAGAGGAGGCGTGTCTCTCAGGCTGAGGGGATGGAGAGGGAGGGACGCTGGAGTTTACACCTGCCAGCTCATCAGTGGGGAGCTGCTGGAGGGAAGAGTTGGGCTGTGCACTAAAGGTCAGTTCTGTCTATCTTTCACTGCTGGCCAGAAAGAGTTACAGTGCTGCCATGCAAGGTCTCAGGGGCGCTGCTAGAAAATTTGGGCCCTATGACAAAGAATTATACTAATATTTACATTTCTCTAGAAGTTTCACACACTTCACAGCAAAAACTACGCTCTCTCAAAAGTTTGTCCGTTTTTCGTCACGTCCATAACGCAAATTGAAAGGCTCATATTCTTATGATGCAAATCACGATATTAATTTTTTCTGTTTGCCTGTATTCAGCCATGGAGTTTGCAGAAGAATATGAAAAAAAAATGTGAAATACTGCTAGGTTTGCGGAGGTTATGTGGCCTTTTGTTCATCAATAATGCACGAAAATGTCACGTCCATAACGCTGGAATTGCCCATATATATATAATTCCCTGGGCCCTTACAATCATCCTAACTATTCCCCCCCAAGGTCTGCAAGGTCTAATTTCATTTCTCTTTTTAAACTCGTCCCCTGGTGGTCCCACTGTTTCCCCTGGGGAGAGAGAATTTGGCCTAATGACGAACAGATTCTATATTGTTGTGTCATCTTTGCTTCAATAAATGCTATGTAAATGCATGTACTGTACATGCCATCAATAAAGAAGTGCTTTCATTCATGAATAGCAGACTGGATTGTCTCTGCCAGTACATCTAGCGATGAGATTTATGGAATATCAGTGCCCGAACCCTTTAGTTGGTGGTGGGAGACCTATCACAACATTCTGTGTGTGTAGAGAGCCGTTGAGTGAACTTAGACCACACCAATTTAGGTAGTTGGTTCGAGCGAGCGAGTGAAATAAATGTAGTGTACATGTAGTCTTCAGTATTATAGCCACTGTGTTTTTTTTTGTTTGTGGGAGTTCGAATTCGATTTTATTTTTATTTCATTTTACATTTTTAAGCGGCGTTTCTGAGAACCAACTTATCAAATTGGTGTGACCTTAACATTGTTTGTTGTTCAGATTGGATGTACAGGGGATTATCGCTCCTCATCGCTGATTTCATTTCTTTTTCTGCTTCCTTTAGATTGGACGGCTGGTAAGTATGAGAGAAGAGTTGATGTGTGTGTGTGTGTGTGTGTGTGTGTGTGTGTGTGTGTGTGTGATAGGACCCCATCATCAGGCTGGGTAAGGTAATGTGCTTTTAGAGTTGATGTGTTTAGGACTGAGTGTGTTGTGTGTGTGTGTGTGTGTGTGTGTGTGTGTGTGTGTGTGTGTGTGTGTGTGTGTGTGTGTGTGTGAACTCCTCACCTCTGCTCTGGTGTTCCAGGGAGGGAGATAACCGCCCAACAGAGGAGGAGAATGGAGAAATCAGTCCAGGCTCTGAGTGAGTGTTATGTATGTGGGAGACATGATGGCCGCAGAACTCACATTGAAATGAAATTATTAGTTCTCATTAAGTACAACACAGCACTGAACATAATCTTGAACCTCCAACATGCTTTAATTTCCCCCAGCTCACTGGGCATGGCAAAGGGCAGCTGAGGAGTTAAGGGAGAAAACTAACCAGCTGGAGGAGAAGAGGAGGATACTAGTGGAGAAAGAAGAAGAGCTCAGAGAGAAAGACAGAGCCAAGGAGGAGGAGGAGGACAAGGGGACACATCAGAATCTCCTGCAGCAGAGAGAAGGTGATCTGGAGAGGAGGACTAGAGTATGGAAAGCCAAAACTGCCAGAAAACGTATATATTACCTTGCGTTGAACTCAAGTACGGCCGTAAAATCCGCCCGTTTGTCCGTTATTGCGCCGCTTTTTTCGCCGCTCTGAACGGCAGCGGTGTTAAAATCGCCCGGAATTTCCGGAAAATCGCCCGCTTTTTACGCCGTATTGATGTTCTAAAACTCGCGCGTTTTTTACGCGCGTTTTGTGCACCAAACCGCGCGTAAAAGCGCGCGAGTTGCGCAACACAAGCGCGTAAAAAACGGCCGTCTTACATTATGATAATGATATCCATCCTTCTTTTCTGACAGCCAATAGTTTTGAAATGTTTGCGCCCAATGGCTGATCAAGCAAGTAGACCAAAACAGTTCAGCACAGATCACCTATGTGGCAAAGATTGCTCAAACTTTACTGCATTGTACCTTCACATTGGTTAATACTTTAGGAGGGAGGAAGAAAATAACCTATAAATGAAGCTCATTGTTAATATGAATCACTATTTAGCCTTTCATGACATCTAAGAGTGGCATTTTTTTTTAAATTGTTGTTACTGTTATGTTCTTATTACTGTTCAGCACCACACAATGTATCTTCTGCTAGAATAATGGGCTAATACCAAGCCTGCAATGCCAACAGTCCTGGGTTCGAATCCAGGTAGAAGGGGCAGTATTTTTCTCCCTTCCATACAGTACATCGCGATTTTGTTGTGTATTTTTTGGCTGTCAGAAAAGAAGGATGGATATCATTATCATAATGTAAGACGGCCGTTTTTTACGCGCGTTGTGTTGCGCAACTCGCGCGCGCTTTTTACGCGCGGTTTGGTGCACAAAACGCGCGTAAAAACGCGTGAGTTTTAGAACATCAATACGCCGTAAAAAGCGGGCGATTTTCCGGAAATTCCGGGCGATTTTAACGGCGCTGCCGTTCAGAGCGGCGAAAAAGCGGCGCAATAACGGACAAACGGGCGGATTTTACGGGCGTACTTGAGTTCAACGCGAGGTAATATATACGTTTTCTGGCAGTTTTGGCTTTCCATACTAGAGAGGTGGAGAGCAGGAGAAGACAGCTGGAGACTCTGGAGAAGGAACTGAAGCAACATGAGAAAGAGCTGGAGGAGAGACAGAGACAGCTGGAGGAGAGGGAGATATATGGAGACTGTAAGTATAGTATGAGATGAGACAATAGAATATACATAGTGTATGTTTTTACAGGCTGTACAATGGACATGGACCATACTGGGGCATTTTTATCATTAGTTCTCAAAGAATAATTCATAGCCAGTCCAATCCTTACCAGACAGCAGACTAACTGTATTTTTAAAAAAATAAATAAATTAATAAAACAGGGAATGAATGATTTATAAATTAATTTATTTATTCTTGTTGGATTAAACAAACAAACAAAAGTCAGTTTAACTGTCATATTTGTGTCGGCTTCCAGGTCCTCCCCATGGTAGGAAACGAGACAGCAAGGAATTCATTCCTCCAGAACGTAAGTCTTTCTATTTAAAAAAATACTTGCCTACAGCCTATTTATTTACAGCGGTGAAAGTAGGCATTCACTGCATCAACATCTTATTTATTTACAACAGTGAGAGTAGAAATTGCAGCATCAACATCTTATTTGCAGTAAGAAGAAAGTTAGTGCTACCTGGAACTCATGTGTATTGTATCTTGGAAGGTGCTCTTTGGTAAAGGGCTGGTTAAGATCATTCAAAAGATTACACCAAGGCACTCTTCTATAGAAAAAGTTAAAATGCCTTTATTGCTATGGGCAAAACATAGTTAAAAAAACACTTTGATGCGTTTCGGCTAGAGACGCCTTCGTCAGGCGCGTGTTCTCTCCTTCTGAGACAGTTCTTTCTAAAAACCACAAAATGGGTGAGTTAACAGGTGTGTGTGTGTAATGGATCTTATTTGCAGTATTTGTATTTCTCATTGGATTACAGGCATTACATTTTGACCAGACTTTTAGTATTAGATTTGAAGTATTTTCTACTAATTCAGTAGGTCTGTTTCTTCATCTTATTTTATTTAACAAAACTCTGAATGCAAACTTGTGTGTGTAAGACAGAGGAAAAGCAGAGGCATGTTTATGCTTGTGTGTACTGTATACATGTCTATTAATGTGTACATATGAGAGAGACAGACAGACACACTGAACATAGATAAACTGTTAGTTTGTATAGTGGCAGTTCAATATTCAGATGCTCTTAGACATTGGTACAACAATAAATCCTTTATGTAATCCTACAAATTGTGACAATATCTCTCTAAAAACTGCTCCTTAAAAACCTGACATTAATCCTTCTATTCTAAATACTATCCAAAACTCTGAAAATGCTATCTTTGTGCAACTCTCAGAAGTTCTAATTGAATTTCTTTCATTTCACTCAACGCTATTTAGTGCAGTCTGCTCATGCAACAGGGCTATGCATGAATGACATCAAGCCATCAATTTCATAGGAAATTGGTGAATATTAATACCAAAATCTAAAGTGTTAGCGTACACTCTAATTTATATACTGTAATATTATTGTTATTATTATTGTTATTATTATTATTATTATTATTATTATTGTTATTATTTTCTGTGTTTGCAGTTAGCGAAGTGTCTCCTGCTGTGTCTGAGCTGAGGCTGGTGCTGCTGGGGGGGAGTGCAGCTGGGAAGAGGGCAGCTGGAAACACCATCCTGGGCACACATACACTCACACACACATCCACAGAGACCCAGCACAGTGAGAGCAGACAGGGTGAGGTGGCTGGGAGACGGGTGACCCTGGTGGAAACTCTAGACTGGTTCTGCAGTGGACTCTCTGAGAAGGACATGAGACAGGACGTGGGGCTTTGTGTCCGTCTCTCTGCCCCAGGACCTCACGCCTTCCTCCTGCTGATTCCAGTGGAGCCGTCTGAAGGGGAGGAGAGGAGGATGCTGGAGAAAATGGAGGATATTTTTGGGGAGGGCTGTTGGAGACACACACTGATCCTCTTCACCCATGCTGAGGGGCTGAGAGAGAGGAGTGTGGAGGAGTTGCTCCAGACAGGGAGCCAGGAGCTCCAGCAGCTGCTAGAGAAATGTGGGAACAGGTGTCACCTTCTCAACGTTAAGGACAGACCTGATGACACTCAGATCACACAGCTGCTAGAAAAGATAGAAAAGATGGAGTCAGGAAACAGAGAGAGATTCTACAGCAGTGAGACCTACCTGGAGGCAGAGAATCATCGCCAAAGGATTCAGAGAAGGTTGGAGGAGGAATGGAGGGAGAGGATGGAGAGGAAAGAAACAGAACTGAGGAGAGAACATGATAAAGAACTGACAAAATCTTTAAGCAAAATGCAAAAAGAAATGAAAGCGAAAGATGATACTATCTGTGCCCTACAGAGGGAAATAGAAAAGCTCGAGAGAAAGCTGCAGAAAGAAAAGAACAAAGAAAAGAGAAGAGAGTTGGAGAGACAACTGGAAGAGGAGAAGAAGAAAATGAACAAGGCAGACAGAGAGAAAAAGAGATTGAAAGAGGAGTTTGAGAAAGAGAGGAGAGAGATAGAGGCGAGACACAGAAAGGAGATGAAGAAGATGAGAGAGAGCTATGAGAGAGAGGCCAGGGCTGAAGCAGAGATCAATCTCATGAAGATCATCCTGCCTGAACTACAGAGAAACATCAGCATGTTTAAAGTGAAGATGGAGGGAGAAGTAAACAAACAGATGCAGGAGAAGAACAGAGAGATAGAGAATATTCATCATCAGCAACTAAAAGAGAAAGAGAGGACCATTACTGAGCTCAGACAGCAGGGCAAAGGAGATAGAGAGGAGAGTACTGGGGAAGGGATCGGTAGTCAAGAGCAACAGGAGAAGGACGGAGCGATAAAAGAAATAAAAACTGCACTGGAGGAAAACAGAAAGAGAGATTGAGGAAATGAGACAGATGAAGGAAGGGATGCTTAGCCTACAAGAGCGACAGGAGAAGGACAGAGAGATAAAAGAATTGAAAAACATTCTGCTGGAGAAAGAGAGAGAGATTGAGAAACATTCTGCTGGAGAAAGAGAGAGAGATTGAGAAAAGGGATCAGGCAGTGTATGAGACACAGAGAGAGATGGGAAGTATGAGACTGAAACATGAACGTGATCTAGAACTGCTGAAGAGTGCTGGGAAATGATGCTAAACTCCTTACTATAGGCCTATTTGACAGGTATATGCAGGAGACTGTGGTATGAGTATTTGTGTTCAAAGAATGACTGTTGCCTTGGCTCTTAGTGCAATATTATGTGGTACAATGCGTTTAGAAATGTACAAAGTGTACTTCTCATTCTCAATTTCAGAGGGTGAGAAAGGAAAAAATAACAGAGCTGGAGAGAGAAAGATAGAGGGTGAGAAAGGAAAGAATAACAGAGCTGGAGTGAGAAAGGAAAGAATAACAGAGCTGGAGAGAGAAAGGAAAGAATAACAGAGCTGGATTGAGAAAGGAAAAAATAACAGAGCTGGAGAGAGAAAGATAGAGGGTGAGAAAGGAAAGAATAACAGAGCTGGAGAGAGAAAGATAGAGGGTGAGAAAGGAAAGAATAACAGAGCTGGAGAGAGAAAGATAGAGAATCAAAGTGATGAGGAGAAGAGAAGAGAGTTGGAGAGACAGCTGGAGGAAGAGAGGAAGAGAGGGAGGGAGGCAGAGATAGAGAGAGATGGACTGAAAGAGGAGTTTGAGAAAGAGACGCCCTGTATGTATGCTGTTCTGATAGGGTATTAGGACGTTGTGGCAATGCAATCACGTCCAGTTGGGTTTTAGCTAAAGCATAAATACTATACATTCCATCCACTTTTCTCCTTATGTGTGAGGCCAAGCCGTCTTCCGTTAACCAGGGCGACCAAGAGTCGTGGTGAAAATGGTCGTCTACTTAAGTGTTTGGGGATTATTTTTGTATAAGGTAGGCTCACTAAGAAAGTGGTTTGGAGGGTCAGCAACCAACATGGGTTGGGCTCAGTTAAGGATGCTGAGATGGACTGATAAGCTGTAAAGGCAAGTATGGTACTGTGCTGTATGAGGCTTTAATGGGACAAAGAATAGTACTGTACTGTGATGCTTTAATGGGGCAAAGAATGGTACTGTGCTGTATGATGTAATGGGGATAAGAATGGTACGGTGCTGTATGATGTAATGGGGACAAGA
>JAODXP020000016.1:3612301-3707298 GCA_027497455.2 Sardinella longiceps | reverse complement strand
AATGGTAAAACTGGGGTTGCCAGACTAGGACGACGCATGCACTGAGACCAAAATGCTCTTACCCACATACAGTATGTAACTCCAGGTAAGGGGGTGAATAACCAAATTTCATAAAGATGTGGACTATTCCTTTAATCACAAGCAAAATATTGCATCACTGGCACAACAGTTTTGTAATTCTAAAGTGATTGGTGACATGGTTCTAGACTCAGGTCCAACACACAGAGAGGCAGATCAAGGAGGAGTTTGAGAAGCTTCACCAGTTTCTACGAGATGAAGAGGCAGCCAGGATAACTGCACTGAGGGAGGAAGAGGAGCAGAGGAGACAGATTATAAAGGACGAGATTGAGAAGATGAGCAGAGAGATCACATTGCATTTAGACGCAATCAAAACCACAGAGAAGGACATTGAAGCAGAAGATATCACATTCTTGCAGGTACAAACCAACAAATCAACTAAACTTCATCTTTATTGTTCACAGAAAGTAATTGGTTGTGCAGCAAGCAGGACCGTTTAAAGGCAGGGGGCCCCAAGCAAACAAGACATGAGGGCCCTTCACCCCCCATACATACCTAGGCCTACATGAACCACATTGTTATGATCTTTAATTATCTTCAATATAAATATTTGAATAGTACAACTTTGTCAAACTCCAGTTTAAGGTCATTTATACCAACTAAACTACTAAAATGATTTAACAGTCAATCTTGGGGGCCCCTTTCAGGCTGGGGCCCCATCCAATAGCCTGGTTTGCCTGTCCTGTTGCCACAGCCCTGGCAGCAAGACATCAAATACAAGTAAAGACAACCAACCAACCAACCTAAATGTGCAGAATGCAAGCAGACACATTGTTGGGTGTGTGTGTGTGTGTGTGTGTGTGTGTGTGTGTGTGTGTGTGTGTGTGTGTGTGTGATAGAGGACTAGTAGAGTAGAGTGTTACTGGTGGTGGTGTGCTCTGTGTAGTTGCTTGATGTACACTGGGCAAAAACACTGTGTGTAAATTATTACAGATTAATTATCTCTTTGATCATTTCCAGAACTACAAGAGCACAGTTGAAAGGTGAGTGTTGTGCCTCCATTTTGTCTCTTCTCTGTGTGTCTGAACCCTAACCCATAGCAGCACTGACTCCTGAATGTTATTCCAGTGACCAGACCACTGTGCTGTATCCAACGGGTGCTTCAGGAGGTCTGATCAATGTGGCAAAGCACCTGGGCAACCTAGCCTTCAAAGTCTGGAAGAAGATGCAAGAGATTGTTCAGTACAGTGAGTACGCATGTGAGATTGCTCATGTTAGTGTTATCAAAACTCTCTCATAGAATATTTGGATAGAGCTTTATCTTTTGTACCCAGGATGCAAATAGACACTTGCGTTTTTTTATTGTTTCGGTCACCATAATTATGCATGTTTGCACACGTGTGTGTGTGTGTGTGTGTGTGTGTGTGTGTGTGTGTGTGTGTGTGTGTGTGTGCGTGTCCAACATGCAATACGGCACTGATAAAAACTCATAACTTGACCTTTAGCTAGTACATAGGCTTATTATACTGATCTCTACAATGTTGTAGGAGGCTCCAATCACTTTGAATGGGCCTCCTCAGTATCCACAGATCAGCTATTTTTGTATAATGACTGCTGAAAAAGTATAATGACCGCTGTCAATGGCAACAGGTTTTTTTTTTGCTTGCGTTCCAAGCATAGAGATCAACAATGAAACATCGTTGAAAGTGAAAGGACATCAGCTGCGTTCGAATAGAATGTTTCGAGTTCAAGTTGAAATTATTTCCTCAAGGGTGAATCAGAGACCTCCGGCTGCGCCGGTTGGATAGAGCGTCCCACTCCCACACCGAGAGTTTGTAGTTTGCGGGGTGGCGGGTTCGAGACCCGTGTGTGGTGCGGACTGCCACCGGCTACATTGGTGCCGTGACCCAGATGGGAGTGAAGATTTGGAGGGTGAGTGTAACGGAGGTTGGCTAGCTTGGCGGCAGTACGTGTAAATCCTCATCACCCAATTCCATAGGCGCTTCTAACGGCCGAGTTAGAAGCTCGGGCTTTTAGCTCAGTTAGTTAGAGCTTCCCACTCCCACACCGAGAGTTTGTAGCTTGCGGGGAGGCGGGTTCGAGACCCGTGTGTGGTGCGGACCACCACCGGCTACACATGGGTGGGTAGAGGTAATTCACTATACTCGCGTGCATTGCATAGAACTGTAGACATACTCTAGCAGTAGCAAATGGAATTTGCTCAGCGAGTACCTCTAGAAATGAACCATGGGTTGTACTCAGGCATTGATGGTGTCTATCCAATCAAAACGTTCTAGATTATGTTCAGACATCGTGTTATTTAGCCAATCACAATTGTTCTATCGACATGAATGATTTACAAATAGACTAAAAAAGCACAATATACAGTACAGACCAAAAGTTTGGACACACTTTCCCATTAAATTATTTACTTTATTTTCATGACTGTTGCCTTCAGTGGCAATCTACAAAATAAACAAACTTATGAATGAACACATGGCATTATGTACTTCATAAAAAAAAGTGAAATAACTGAAAACGTGTTTTATATTCTTGTTTCATCAAAGTATACTTTTTTGGTTCTGATAACTGTACTCTTTTTATTTTTTTGATGAGCTTCAAGAGGTAGTAACCTGAAATGGTTTTCCAACTGTCTTGAACAGTTATTCATTCCCAGAGATGCTAAGAATTTGTCGGCTCTTTTGCCTTCACTCTGCGGTCCAGCTCACCCCAAACCATCTTGATTGGGTTCAGGTCAAAAAGTTTGTCATAACCTCACCCTTTTTTGTTAAGTACATAATTTCACCCCCCCCCCCCCTTTACATAATCTCATATGCAATTCAGCCCATAAGCTACTCAAAATGCATTGCATTTCTAATTGCCCAATGAAACTCATTTTACTGACAAAGTGATTTCATTATGACAGAGACAAAGGCTGTCTGTTCAGATAATGTATCTTCATAAATACTACTCGGGAATTCTATCTCCGGTGCGCCTCTGTCTCACTGCCTCTCATTTGTGCTGCTCCACTTCAAAGGAATTTTACTGCGACAGCGCTAGACGTTATTTCTCTCGACTCGTGGGAGATTTTACATCACTCCCAGACGTTCCAGGAGACTTGGAATGTCTGTCATTCACATCCTCATCACACATCCCTCAGTGTTCAGCTCATGTGTGTTCTTTCTCTCTGCAGCTCCTGTGATTCTGGATCCCAATACTGTATACACAGGTCTCACACTATCTGAGGATCTGACCAGTATGATGTCGGTTGAGGAGGAGCAGCACCATCCCGATAATCCAGAGAGATTTGATGACTTTCCCTCCGCCCTGGGCTCTGAGGGCTTGAGCTCAGGGACTCACTGCTGGGATGTGGAGGTAGGGGAGTGTGAATGGTGGCGGGTGGGTGTGGTGACCGAGGATATCGATAGAAAGAGAGAAGACTGCTTCATGGGTGAAGAGTGGCTGGTGTTTCATTCCTTTGAAACTGATGATTATAGAGCACAATCTAGAGGACAGCCCGAGATAATCCTTCCACTCACAAACCTCCGCAGGATCAGAGTGCAGCTGGACTGGGACAGAGGAGAGCTCTCATTCTCAGACCCTGACACCAACACACACATACACACTTTCACTCAGACTTTTACTGAGAAAGTGTTTCCCTTCTTCGCTGTTGATGATCCTGTGCATCCTATAAGGATCTTACCAGCAAAGCTCACGCTAGGAATAGATAAGAGAACTTGAGGTGCGTTCAGATTCATTCAACTAATATGTTCGCATTAAACAATAGAATTGGAACCATTCAGCTTAATGTTCTAAAAGGTTTGTTTTAACTTTTTTAACTGCAAACCAAAATGGCAAACTGAGTAAAAATAACTCGCAGCGCGAGTTTATGTGAGACAAAGTTGCCGTGAGACATGTTGACAAAGTTTAATGCTCTCGTGGATTTATTTCCAATGGGCATGCACGTGTATTGCTATCCAACATACAGTACTGGTAGCGGAACACTACCCCCTCAGACCGTTCACCTGTGTTCCTTAACATTTGCCTAGAACTTCCAAGGATTTGAAAACTGTTGGCTAACGTTCGCCGGTGTTGGTGAATTTGAACTCACTTCAGGTGAGATCCCAGTGTTGTCTGATAGCACAGTGTAGAGTGCAGTACAGGCTACTGTCGGTAAATATTTAGTTTGATTATTTTCTTTATATGTTGGATCTTTATCTGTGAGTATTCTTAAAGGAATATTCCACCCTTTTATGAAATTGGGCTATTCACCCCTTACATGGAGTCACACATATTGACTTAAAGCATTTTTGTCTCAGTGCATGCATTGTCCTAGTCTGGCAACCTCAATTATTGGTCTTTTTTAGCTTTAGCTTAGCATAGCCACTGAAATGTAAAGTAGTCAGATAGCAACTCTTTGGCAACATTACTTTCCAGTACCTATTCTCAGCTAATGCACTGGGGATGCCAGACTAGGAAATCCATGCACTTAGACCAAAATGCTTTTACCCACATATGTAACTGTAGGTACAGTACGTGGATGAATAACCATTCTTCATAAAAAGGTGGAATATTCCTTTAAGGTGAGGGTTAATGGCCCATTGGCCATTGTTGGATGTTACTAAGAATTATGCTGTACATATCTCTTAATACTACCTCTGTATATTGATTCTTTGACATTTAAGTCAATTAGCTTCTTGCACATAGAATTTTATACAGCTCTGAGATTTCCGGTTACATTGGCTGCAGAAGTCTCCGGTAGTCACGTTAGAATGTTAGCAACTAGCAGCTACCGTAATTTTAAATTAATGACTAGATGGGTATTGTTTTAAGTTAGCTGTTATGTTTCACTATAGACCAGAGAGGAGTTTGCTTTGACTGATGGACTGCACACTCAGCTAGTGTGCAAATGCAAGTTAGTATTTTTACTTTTATCATTAGGCTACAGTTATTGCAGCCAAAGTAATCGGAAGTATCTGAGCCATATTAAAGATAAGTTTAAGCACAGCCCTGTTGCATGAGCCATCTAACAGCAACACATTTTGCATGTAATGAAAGAATTTTACACAGCATAGACTGAACGCGAAGCACTTTACATTGACTCAAAGGTACCTCAGATCTTACTTTTGGCTCTAAATAATGACTTTCCATTGATTCACTGTAAAGTGTTGTTTTTTTTTGCTTCTGCGTTCGCGTTTGGTCTATGCTGTTCCAAATCATTTTGTTCCACTCGGTGACTAGTGCATTTAGCAGCCTCGTTCAACAGGGCTATGCTTAAACTGATCCGGATCACCGCTTTAAAAATGCGGATCAATGAAAATTCATTTATATATTGTCAGCCTGTGATGGCTACCATCTTTGACAAAGCTGTTTGTGAGAATTAAAGTAACCATGATGTTACCAAACATCAGCAGCTGTGTGTCACTGGTTATTTCTCTACCGTGTCAATATTCTAGAACACAAGATCTCAAAGTGCAGCCCGCAGAAATGTTTCTGGCGGCCCAAGACAATATTTGAAAATATCTGTACAACTGTTAAAATTGTATATTTTTCCTTGATATAATGAATCTCCATTTAGTGGTATGTAGCAGCATCTATAGGCATTTATTATTTTACTGCAATAAATATAAACTGCAGAGAAGCAACCTTGTCATTAAAATGATTACAAATTGGATTTTTCTCCCCCAGTCTTTTCATCTTCTCCAGGTTACATACTGCCATACTTTCAACATATCACCACATATCACCGTCTAATTGTTGGAGTGGCGGTATTTCCAATTATTGCAAATGTCCCTGCACTCCGACATTCTTTATTTTTTTGGTCAGAGTGGCGGTATGTTTGCTCTTTTTCAACATACCAACATGAGACAATTGCCTGAAAGCCCCGTGTCATTTCACCCAATGCCTCCAGCTTGACCATCTCAGAATTTCCTGAAAAAATTCTAGTAAGAAGATACCATTTTCGATAGTAACAATCCAAAATATTAGCTTCATACGATCAATAGGTTTTTTTTTATAACAAATATATCATGAGGAATTAATGACATGCTTTTTGGGCATTTTTTGGCACCATAATCTGAAAGGACATTTTTAAACAGCAATATCTGGAAAACCATCTCACCTATAGCCTTCAAATTTTCCACTGTCAATATTTGGTAGTTATAGCCTGCAGACATGGAATATCAGGATTGTAGCTCAAGCATAACTTAGGATATAGGCACTCAAACTTCTACCAAAGCATGGCTTGGCAAAATGAAATGGCAACTTTGAAGAGTACTCAAGGCCTCAGTTTTGGAGATAGAAGGCTCATATTTTACAGGAAGTATTTCTGGTAAGAGGTTAAACAATCTACGAAAAAATGGTCACTCTAAGATGAATAGATCCACAGGTATTAATCCTCAAATATGGGGAAAAACACACTTTTGCCCAACTTCAGAGCCATATTAAAAAAACACTGAGTTAATGGATCAGGTCCATTTGTTTGTTTTTGAAAGATCAAATTAATGTTAAACTTATATGAATAAATTGGGAGGGTGTTTTGCCCCAATTCATCACAATTAATTTTCAAACATGGGCTATATGATTGTTTTTTTTCCTCTTGATTCCTAGGGGTGGGTCCACCCTGTTTCAGAGCCATATTCCAAAAAAATGAGTTAATGGACCAGGTTCATTTTTTTTATTTTGAAAGATCAAATTATTGTTGTTAACTTAATTGTTTAAAAAAAATTGAGAGGGTGTTCCTCTGCACTGTTGGCTTGCCTAATTTGGGTGTCTTGTCTTGTTATTGAGCCAGTGCATTTGGATCTGAGGCATTAAGAGAAAACAAATCTACCCCTTAAACTATACCTTCTCTGAAAGCTTACACTCACAGAGTGTCATATATGAATTTAGACATATTGGTAGACACCTAGGATTGATGAGAATTTAACATATTTCCTCAATGTAAATCTTTTACAATTACTTTTATTTTTGGCCCCAAAATGGGCTATTTTGCCAGGACCAGACGAAAGTGTGTCCTCCGGTAGATCTCATCATCAGATGCTGCGGGATTCGACAGATGTGGGAAGCTTCGAATAAGAGCGCACGCGCAGACACAGTTTGCTCAGGGTCCCCTGTGGAGAAAAAAAAAAAAAAAAGTCCGGTGATGACATGTGAATGTGCCTAGGTGAGCGGAGGTGTTGCAGAGCGGTAAAGTTTGTTTGTTGTTGGCATTTACACAGTTACATGCGCTTACTGAAACTAACTTGAATGATTTGCGGACACTTCTTGGAATATGGCTTCGTCGTCGCTACAAGAACATTTATGTTGTCCTGTGTGCATTGACATCTTCAAGGATCCCGTAGTTCTGTCCTGCACTCACAGCATCTGTAAAGTCTGCCTGGCGCAGTGCTGGGCAACTAAACCATCCAGAGAATGTCCAGTCTGCAGGACGATATCGCCAATAGAAAATCCACCTGTCAACCTTGTGCTGAGAAACTTGTGTGAGAAGTTTCTTCAGGAGAGAAGGCAGGGACGAGCGCAATGCAACGTTCACAAAGAGCGTCTCAAGCTGTTTTGTCATGATGATCAGCAACTTGTTTGCATGGTGTGTTTTTTCTCCAAACGCCACAAGAATCACCGATTCAGTCCGATTGATGAAGCAGTTTCTGATAAAAGGGTAAGTCCGTAAATATTTACATTTAAGAATTCATTAACGTTACATTTAATCAATCAAAATATGCTTGGTTACGGTCTGTGATGTGGCCTATCTGCATTAGGTAGGCTAATCGGGAAGAGTGAAATTGAAGCGCTAGTGTAGGCTAGCACTTAAAATTCTCACCAGCAGGCTAATCAGCAGAAGTTTTGACCATAGACTGTATGGGGGGACCTGTGTGAAGCTGGTCCCCCCTCAAACCCAAAATGCTGAAATAACACTGCAGTTCGTTTGTGCTGGTTTGTGCTGTAAATATTTTCGTTTGTGCTATTAAAGCTTTTGAGTAATTTAGAAACACATTTTCAATACAAACGAACAGTGTTTTGCAGCATTTTGGGTTTGAGGAGGGTGGGCATCCTCAGGCATGTCCCGATAGAGACTGTTTGGAGTGATTTGGACGTGAAGGGGGACTGCGTGACGTCACATGTCCGAAAATGTATTTTTAAATTACTCAAAAGTGTTAATAGCACAAACGAAAATATTTGCAGCACAAACGCAGCACAAACGAACTGCAGTGTTATATCAGCATTTTTTTTTTTTTTTTTGGGGGGGGGGGGGATATCCCGTTTCAAATAAGTAACGTGAAAGCCAAACTTCATTGGCAGTTTCAATATATTTCACACATGAAGATGTTGGTAATAATATGCTATCAGGGATGAGAAGCCTTAACAAGCTATGAACTACATGACCACTCACTCACAGGCCCCCAGCGTGAGAAGTATTTCTCGGGCATTGGATTTTGGTAAATTCAAATGCGCACACTAAGTAACAAACAAGTAACAGTAAATCTGGAGTTGTGAATATTTATTTTGCATGCGTATATGTATGTGTCACAAAATATGTGCAACAGTGAATTTGTAGTTGTATTTTCTCTACCATTCATTGCAGTGCGGTTGTTTCAAAACACATTTGCACACCAGCGTCGGGTACATGCACATAATTTGTATTTCATGTGTAGGCCTACAATATTAAGTGTACAGATCTGGGGGTTCTCCCCAAAGTGATTGAAACTGCAATTTGATATGAGCTTTTGATTTTGCATCAAAACTTAATATTGCTTTGCAACAGTTAAGGTGCCTACAGGGGCATAGCACCAGATCTGGGGCCCTTTTTGGAAGCAGTGGCAATAGTAAATTATATTCATTATCTTGGGAGATATGATTTAATGGGATCATACAAATTAGAAAAAGATCATAGAAAAAGAAGAGTGCAATGGTCAATCACAACTCAAGTTCCCTGGAATAGCTTGGCATTTCAAGTCAGTGGTCATATTGCGATGCCATGTTTCTGGACCAACTAGGCTATGGAAATGTGGCCATTTTTTTTGTTTGTTTGTTTTGTAGATATGTGTCTACTCATGTTTGGAAATTCATTTGTTTTGTGTGATGTGGCAAATAGGGTTGGATTTTGATGGTGATGGAGGGTTGGAGAGTTTTGGAGTGTCAGAACTGATGCTGTTGTTGGTGATTTGACTCTGAATTGTGATTTTGTGATTTCTGAATAGTGATTTTGATGACTGATTCTGCCTGCAGTAGTGAATAATGTTAGATTAGTCCAGTAGATTGAGTATTCCGAAATATTAGATAATGTTAATAGAATGGTGTTAGTCTTTTAGCATTTGTAAAAATTGGTAAATTAGCTTGTAACTTCCCATTCTACGCACATACTCACACTCACACACACTCTCTCTCTCTCTCTGATCTCTCCTTGTTTCAGAGGGATATCACAGAGCATTTGGAATCTTTAAAAGAGAATCTGTCGTGGTGTGAAGAAGCAAAGATCATCTGTGAAGAAATGGCTACATACCTTAAGGTTGGAGTTAAGATTCTTGTTAAAGGAATAGTCAACCTGAAAATTGGTTATTCACCTCCTTACCTTGAGTATGTGGGTAAAAGCATTTTGGTCTCAGTGCTTGTGTTTTCCTAATGATTGTAAAACTGGGGTGGACAACGCATGCACTGGAACCGAAATGCTCTTTCCCACATAATGTAACTCCAGGTAAGGGGGTGAATAACCAATTTTCATAAAGATGTGGACTATTCCTTTAATCGCAAGCGAAATATTGCATCACAGGCAGAACAGTTTTGTAATTCTAAAGTGATTGGTGACATGGTTCTAGACTCAGGTCCAGCACACAGAGAGGCAGATCAAGGAGGAGTTTGAGAAGCTTCACCATTTTCTACGAGATGAAGAGGCAGCCAGGATAGCTGCACTGAGGGAGGAAGAGGAGCAGAGGAGACAGATTGTAAAGGACGAGATTGAGAAGATGAGCAGAGAGATCTCATTGCATTTAGACGCAATCAAAACCACAGAGAAGGACATTGAAGCAGATGATATCACATTCTTGCAGGTACGAACAATCAACTAAACTTCATCTTTATTCGTCCACAGAAGGTAATTGGTTGTGCAGCAATTAGAGCCGTTTCAAGGCAGGGGGCCCCAAGCAAACGGGGCACAAGGGCCCTTTACCCCTCATAAATACCTACATGAACCACATTGTTATAATCTTTAAACATCATAGTATAATTATTTGAATTGCACAGTTGTCCAACTCCAGTTTAAGGTCATTTATTGTTGAAAAACATGACCAACTAAACTACTAAAATGATAGAACAGTCAATCTTGGGGTCCCCCATGCAATAGCCTGGTTTGCCTGTCCTGTTGCCACGGCCCTGGCAGCAAGACTTCAAATACAAGTAAAGACAAACTACCAACCAAAATGTGCTGAATGCAAGCAGACACATTGTTGTGTGTGTGTGTGTGTGTGTGTGTGTGTGTGTGTGTGTGTGTGTGTGTGAGAGAGAGAGAGAGAGAGAGAGAGAGAGAGAGAGAGAGAGAGAGAGAGAGAGAGACTAGTGGAGTCGAGTGGAGTGTTATTTCATCTGGGGGGGGGGGGGGGGGGGGGCTTTGATGCAATTGGGCAAAAATGCTGTGTATAAATTATAACAGACTAATTCTCTCTTTGGTCATTTCCAGAACTACAAGAGCACAGTTGAAAGGTGAGTGTTGTGCCTCCATTCTCTCTCTTCTCTGTGGTTCTGAACCCTAACCCATAGCAGCACTGACTCTGAATGTTTTTCTAGTGATCAGAGCACACTGCTGTATCCAAGGGGTGCTTCAGGAGGTCTGATCAATGTGGCAAAGCACCTGGGCAACCTAACCTTCAAAGTCTGGAAGAAGATGCAAGAGATTGTTCAGTACAGTGAGTATGCATGTGAGGTTGCTCATGTCCGTATTATCACAATCACAACTCTCTCACAGACTCACACAAATATTTGGATAGAGCTTTTTCTTTTACCTTATTGGCAGAGCTTCATCTATTTCCCAATTGTACCCAGGATGCAAATAGACAAGTCTTTTTTTAAATTTTTTATTTCGGTCACCGTAATTATTCATGTGTGTGTGTGCTGTGTGTGTGTGAGTGTGTCTGTGTGTGAGTGTGTGTATGTGTGTGTGTGTGTGTGCGTGTGTGTGTGTGAGTGTGTGCGTGTGAGTGTGTGTGAGTATGTGTGTGTGTGAGTGTGTGTGTGTGTGTGTGTGTGTGTGTGTGTGTGTGTGCCCTCAATATACATGCAATACAGCACTGAACAAAACTCATAACAATGATTTACAAATACACTTAAAAATGTACAATACTTATTTTCATCACTTATGTTACTAAGAAATGCATATTTCTATTTTGGAAAAAATAATGGTAACGCTTTAATTTACAGCCCGTGAAGTACTGGGTAAGTATTAGTAAGTATTAGGTAAGAATGGTGTAACAAAAAAGTATCAGGGCTGGAATAACACATGTTCACACTTTTACACATTCAATAGGGTAGCCTACCTAAGTGGTGTAGCATCAGTGTGCGCGTCCTATCTATGCAGAAGGTGTGTGGAGGTCAAGAGCAGTATTGCAGACAGATATAGATTATAGATTATCTATGTTGTTTGATCACTAAGTTGTTTGTTCAGCTTTAAACTAATGAAATAAAGTTTACCTTATTTATATAGAGGCTCACGGACAACCGCAAATGATGTAGGGTAAAATCTCCCGCGAGTTGAGAGAAATAGTCTTGTTCCATTTGGAGTAGAATAATCAGCGCAAGTGATTATTCATGCGAGGGATTTATTAGTTTCATTTCATGCGAAGGAATTATTAGTTTCATTTTCCATGTTGTAAATAAAACGCATCTTTGTCAAACTGTTGCCTCTGACTATGCATGCTACTGTACACCACTTAGGTAGGCTACCCTATTGAGAAGTAAAGAACAAGTAGCCTACAGTGGAATTACCTAAATACCCCAAAACTTCTTGTAACTACATCCTAATATTGGATGTGGGGGCTGTAAAATGAAGTGAATCAATGCATGTATTTCCTGTAGGCTATACTGCGCATCTAGGCTATACCCATTTTGTAATTATGGCAATATTACACCTTAAGTTCTATTTTGTTACGTTGTTCTTACCTGTACTTACCCAGTACTTCACGGGCTGTAAAATAAAGCGTGGATAAAATAATCCCCTCCATCCTTCAAAACTTTCCTAAATTAATGATTTTGATTCCTGCCTTTAGAAAAATTAACTTTGGAGAAACATAACTGTGGACATGTTTTGAAGAGCTTTGGTGTTCTATATTTTTCGGTATGATGAAGGCCTAATTCTGATCTAATGTTTTGTACTGTATATATGCCAATATACTGATGAGTAAAGAGCATTTCACTGTTCCTACTTCTCTTGCTGTTACACTTGGTAACACCACTACTACTAATGACCATCATTCACATCCTCTTCACACATCCCTCATGTGTGTGTTCTTTCTCTCTGCAGCTCCTGTGATTCTGGATCCCAATACTGCATCCTCAGGTCTAACACTATCTGAGGATCTGACCAGCATGCGGTGGGGAGCACCGAGTGAGGAGCAGCTTCCTGACAATTCAGAGAGATTTCACTCTCCCTCCGCCCTGGGCTCTGAGGGCTTTAGCTCAGGGACTCACTGCTGGGATGTGGAGGTAGGGGACAGTGAAATATGGCGGGTGGGTGTGGTGACAGAGGATATTAATAGAAAGACAGATGAAAGCTACATGGGTGGAGAGTGGCTGGTGAGTTATTTCTGTGAGTCTAATGCTTATACTACACAATCTAGACCACAGCCCGAGATTATCCTCCCAATCACAAATCTCCGGAAGATCAGATTGCAGCTAGACTGGGACAGAGGAGAGCTCTCATTCTCAGACATTGACACTAACACACACATACACACTTTCACACACACTTTCACTGAGAAAGTGTTTCCTTTCTTTGGTGTTGATGCTTTTCATCCTATGAGGATCTTACCAGTGAAGCTGTCAGCAGGAGTAAAGTAGAGTGTCTCCACACTGAGAGAGAGAACCTGAGGTGCGTTCAGATTCATCTGACAAGAGAAACGCTCGTTCTAAATATGTTCGCATCAAACAATGGAATTGGAACGACTTAGCGCAATATTCTATAAAGTTTAAAACTGTAAACAAAAATGGCAAACTGAGTAGAAATAACTCGCAGGAGCCTATTCATGTGAGACAAAGTTGCTGTGTGACATGCTGACAAAATGTAATGCTCTTGTGGATTTATTTCCAATTGACACGCACATCTCTTGCTATCCAACATAAAGGACTGGTAGCGGTGCACTACCTCCTCAAACTGTTCACCTGTGTTCGCTAACAGTAGCCTAGAACTTCCAAAGATTTGAAAACTGTTCACTAACGTTCACCCGTGTTAGTGAATTTTAACACACCTCAGGTTAGATCCTAGTTTTGTCTGATAGCACAGTTTAGAGTGCAGTATAGGCTACTGTAGGTAAATATTTAGTTTGATTATTTTCTGGATATGTTGTTCTTTATCTGTGAAAATTCTTAAGGTGAGGGTTAATGACCCGTTGGCCATTGTTGGATGTTACTAAGAGTTATGCCGTTTATACCTGTTAATACCACCTCTTAATATTGATTCTTTGACATTTAATTCAATTCGCTTCTTGCACATAGAATTTTATACGGCTCTGATATTTCCGGTTACATTGGCTGCAGAAATCTCCAGTAGTCACGTTAGAATGTTAGCAACTAGCAGCTACCGTAAATTTAAATTAATGACTAGATGGGTATTGTTTAAGTTAGCTGTTATGTTTCACTATAGACCAGAGAGGAGTTTGCTTTGACTGATGGACTGCACACTCAGTTAGTGTGCAAATGCAAGTTAGTATTTTTTCTTTTATCATTAGGCTTAGTTATTGCAGCCAAAGTAATTTGAAGTACCTGAGGCATATTAAAGGATAGCTCCGGAGTAAGTTTAAGCATAGCCCGTTTTGCATGGAATGAAAGAATTTTGAACAGCATAGACTGAACGCGAAGCACTTTACATTGAGTCAAAGGTACCTCAGATCTTACTTTCGGCCCTAAATAATGACTTTCCATTGATTCAGTGTTAAGTGTTGTTGTTCGCTTCTGTGTTTGATCTATGCTGTTCCAAATCATTTTGTTCCACCCAGTAACTAGTGCATTTAGCAGCCTCGTTCAACAGGGCTATGCTTAAAATGACCCAGATCATCGCTTTAAAAATGTGGAATCAATGAAAATTCCTTTAAATATTGGCAGCCTGTGATGGCTACCATCTTTGACAAAGCTGTTTGTGAGAATTAAAGTAACCATGATGTTACCAAACATCAGCAGCTGTGTGTCACTGGTTATTTCTCTACCGTGTCAATATTCTAGAACAGGTTCTCAAAGTGCAGCCCGCAGAAATGTTTCTGGCAGCTGTGGGAATTTTATTAAGCATATTTTGGCCACACCGTAGTTATGAGTCGGCAAGTATCTTTCAGACAAACTGGAGACATCTAAAATGGTGTTAAGGCTATTTCATGGTCATGTACACATGTCAGTTCCTTATTAGTGTAGTGAGGTAACTTTAGACACTGTGTTTGGTATATACGTGTCAGAAATCCTGTGTGATGTTAGAATTAGTCTGATGGTCTGGGGGATTAGTCTCCCTGACTGTATTGTACAATTCTCCGGCGAAACATGGTAACCTGCAAATAAATAACACTCTCGTTCATCCAATCTCGTGCAGCATAATTTTTATTACAATACGGCCCAAGAAAATATTTGAAAATATCTGTACAACTGTTAAAATTGTATATTTCCTTGATATAATGAATCTCCATCTAGTGGTATCGTAGCAGTATCTGTAGGCATTTATTTACTGCAATACATACAAACTGTCAGAGAAGCAACCTAGTCTTTAAAATGATTACAAATTGGATTTTTCTTCCCCAGTCTTTTCATCTTCTCCAGGTTACATACTGCCATACTTCCGACACATCACCACTCCGACATTGACGTCTTATTGTCAGAGCGGCTGTATTTCCAATTATAGCAAATGTCCCTGCACTCTGACATTTTCTTTTTCTTAGTCGGGGTGGCGGCATGTTTGCTATTTTTCAACATAACGACATGAGGGAGCCTTGCCTTATCATGGCTGGACCATGAGGCCAAAAAAGGCCTCTGTCATTATTATTGAAAGCCAAAAAACTCTGAATTGGTAGCATAGGGCCAATTCAACTGGATAAAAAAATAAAGACTAAAACTTTTCAATGTAAAGTACATTGTTAGTTATTTTAAACGTTGATGGTCCTTAATTCTCTTTAGTGCGGTTTCATGTGTGTGTGAGACCAGGAACACAAGGAGTGAGTGCCCGACTTGACTTGTAAAGCAGTTAAAGTATCTTTGTCTCTGTGACCTTTGACGTAGGCTACTTTTTATATTGAAAAAAATCACCCTTAATTCCAGGGAGTTTAAAAACAAATAGGCTCCACACAAAAAGGCTGCTGCTGTAAAGTGCAAATTTTTACCACATTAAAAAAAAAAAAAAAAATTGTTAATATCTTTAATGAAGAAATATACTGGAAAAAACAAGTACCCTTGTGTAAATTGTAATCCGGAGATAAGCAATCGTCGGACAGCTGCTATGCTGGAGAAAGCAGCTGCTTTTAACTCATTGACTGCCAATGACGTCTTTAGACGTCAACTGAAAAACTACCGTTCACTGCCAATGACGTCTTTAGACGTCAACTGCGTTTTTTAATGGGGCGGGCTGCAGAAAGACCTAGGGAACCTTGTCTGTAAATATTAGAATTCTCCGTCGAAAATTGTTGTTCCAAATTGATCCTGAGGGTGGCAGTGTGTCACTTTGGATGTGAGATGAGCATAGATTCATAGGTATGGCCAAGGGAGAAGTAGAGAAAGCTAATGACATGGCTAAATATGCCGCTAGCAAAGTGCAGACGTAAATCGGAGAAATTTAGGCAGTACACACTGGATCAGAGTATGTGTCACTGCCATAGTAGTTCGAGTAGTGTTTCGATCGTGGGAGATGAAGGAGATCAACCTTGGGCAAACGGAAATAGCAGTTGTGACTTGTTTCAGTGCCCAGCTAGCTCACAGTTTCGGGTCAGGTAAGAATTTGCGAGCCGGATGTTGATCACTGAGTTATCGCTGTCACAGCCTGTAATAGCATATATTTACCTTGTTACAACAATGTCTATTTTATTACCAAAAGCCCCCTGTTACTGTTGTTTTTGTGGTCTTATCAAAGGAAGACATTTTCCCGATGTCTGACGTGCTAATAGAACAAAAAATACGCGCATCCAAGACACTAACGTTGTCAAACAAAACGCTAATTTTCTCCCTTTTATGGTCAAAAAGATTTTGGTGAAAGTAGCTTATGTTCGCCTGCTGATTTCTAAGCAATGGAAAGGGGTAGAAACGAAATTATTTTTTCTGGTGAAAGAAGGGAGTCTGCTCTTTCTTGTGGTAGTTTTTTATGTAGTCGTAACACAAAATATTCTGTGGCTCTTTAAAAAACAGTCAAAATTCTCCAAAACCTCTGGCAGTATGGAACTCTCTATTCTGAAAATGGCTGGCAGTCAATGAGTTAAACAGAGTAAATCAGCACAAAAATAAAGAGCCAAGTCCCAAAAGTTTAATGCCCTATTGCCCTTTTATCCCCCAAATCAACGTTTATAGATGTGCTGTGTCTGATTGTGGTAGCCTAGGCTATAGATTGATTACCAAATGAAAAGGAAAAGTCAAGTGCAGTAGAGGGCCAGTACAGGGCCGGTCGACGCCCTTGACCACATACTCCTCTACACAAGTTATCACAGCTAACACTGGATTTAGTGTTGCTCTCATTGATTCTGTGGTGGAACACCTTACCAACATATTTGATCAGATATACGTTATGTAGAATCTACCTGTATTTAAGAAAGAACATGGGCAAGACATTCTCAGGGAGGTTTGGTGATATTGAATTGTGAAATTGTTGAAACAACTGTCACTCTTGTACAGCTTGTAATGCCAGTTGTGGACTTTACAGGATACTTTGACAGTGAAGACGGTAAGCCTGAGCATGTGCTCAAATTATCCAGTAGTGCTGAATCTGGGCTCTCTGTACTTAACAGTAGTCTGAGCGAATTAGGGTCGAAGGTGGAAGTAAATATAGCCAAAGCATATTTGGTATCAATGAAACCGCAATTTTACGTAGATTTAGGATATCAGGTGCCTGCAGATCCAAGAGTTTCCGGAAAAAAGTTATTGAGCTGAATTGGATTCGGGTGGATTTTGTACTACTACTACATTTTGGCCTGAAGCGTGAAGGGAGGACTCATTTCATCATACAGTATATCCCATACATTTTCTGAAAGCAAACACCCTCAAGATATTACATAGCATGATATGTTTGACATTGAGGTATGCCCCACCCTACTCATTACAATAAATCCCCAAAATTAAGAAATTTGCCATTTGAAAACAACATTTTTGGTGACATTTAGGCCAGTGGCATGTAGGGGAAACATATTAGACCCAATAAGCTGTATGAAAGCTTATATGCCCAGGATTTCACCTGAAAAATCTTTTCCACATCCTACCCCCTTTATTATTTTAAAGCTTATGTCTATTTTGGTGGACAATTTAAAACAAGACAAAAGTGCCTATGGAATGTATTAGAAAGTAATACACCTTGTCAAGTTATACTTTTCTTGAAAGCAGGGGGCTTTAGGATCTTAGTAAACATAAATATAGACAGGTTCCACCCCCCTCCTCCCCTTGATACCCATTTATAGATCAGCGGGTATTGGTAATTTTGGTGTATAGCCAATGCATTTGGACCTGAGGCGTTGAGAGAAAGCTATTCTACCCCTATGCAATATAGCCTGGGAGTTCCCATGCTCCTTTGCACGCTTATTTCATTTCACTCTGCAGAGCAGCATGGTGACCATGGCCGTTTTTCTCGCCTGGTTTCGGTATCCAATCGCAGAACAAAAAGGGATTTGTACGGCCCTCGATTGCATTTTACGTCACGTGGTGGCGCCGAGGTATGTACAGACGCTATGATAGACATTCGTAGCGCCCAATAAACGGCTATGGACAATTGTAAACGATGCTTCCGCTACGAGAAATGCAATAGGTAGGTCCCCAGACTAAATATCACTTGTGATTTTAGTTTGGCATTCGCCAGGCTGTATGCAATACCTTTTCTGAAAGCTTGACAGGGTGTCATTTAAAGTGAATTGAGACAGATAGCTTATTAGCATATTAAAATCATTTTTCAGGAAAACTTGTAATACAAAAAATGCTACTTTCCATGGGTACTTTCATTATATAAAAATTTTATTTTGATAGGATTAAAGGAAAAAATAGCCCTATTCAGACCTATATAATAATCATTATACCATGGCCTATTCAAAGCCCTATCATTTTTTCCCGGTACAAATTGGTGCGGCAGGCACCCCAAATTCTTAATCTACAGAAAATTCTGCTTCAAATAATACAAAATATGCTTTGGCTATATTTACTTCCCCCTTCCCCCTTTTTTGGGCTAATTTGCTCAGACTATAACCCACGACACAGACTTGAAGATGAAGTTGGGGTCTGGCCTGAAGTCTCCTTAAGTCAAACTCCTCACTAGCCGGCTCCAGGGCCTCGTCTTCCAGAGCTGTCAAATTTTCCGGCAGCTCGTCGTCATCAGACAAGTCGTCCTCAGGATTTACCTCAGGTTCACATTCCTCTTCAATCTCGACTGGATCGATTGTAAAGATAGCCCTGATCTCATCATCTGTAACTGTACGTTCAGACCGCCAGCGATGAATTGCCAAGAGTCGCTGAAGACTCCCAAGAAACATCGCTTGAGCACAGAAACCAAAATAGCAAATTTGCCCATGACGTTAGCATTCAAATGTTCGATCCTGCTTCTATATTGGCATCTCACCAGTAAATCGACATTCTGATTGGTAATCGCCCAACCGCATCATAGCTCATTACATAAAGTTAACCGAAGTTTAACTTGATTTTATCGCCCAAGTCGCCTGCCACTTTTGTCGCCGAAATCGCCCGTCTCCGTACAAAGTCAATTACTTCCGTCGCCCATGTCGCCTGAATCGGTGTCGGTCTGAACGCACAGTAAGTTGACGTGTTTCACTATATGTTGACATTTTTTCTATAGTTTTCGCTTAGGCTATTTGCTGATAGTATCTTTCCATGAATGAATGAATGAATGAATGAATGAAAACTTTGAGATGCCAGTATTGCTTTCTAAAAACTGTGGATGCAACGCTATTGCGCAGACAAATTATAGCAAAAGATACAGTTGCCTGCGCAATTCTTGTGCATTTATGTTGCTTATAATGTAGCAAACTCAGTGAAAAAACACTGTTACATGGCTGAGGTGTTGCATAACATGTTTTGAGACCCCCAAAATATTCTCTACCTGACTTTTATTAAAGTCAGTCCTGGGAGAGGCTCTGCTGGTCATCAAGGCTTTTGAGGGTGAGCAGGTTGACTCACTAAAGCTACTCGATCAAGTCGGAGCAGCAGGATGCTGAACCCACTAGCAAATATTGATGTGCTCCAAGGGCCAATAGATGGATACTTCAATCCAAAACCAGACCTTGGTTACCTTTTTGAGAGTAAGGCAGCTGAGTTCCACCTTGAGGATGACAACATCCCAAAAGCGATGTGTAGCCTTCATTGTCTCCCGCAATACTGAGCTTCGGGCAAGATTGACGGACTACATTGAAGCACTGCAGTGACATGTCAGTCTTTAATATAGAAAAAATGCTAGAGCCCTCCAGGAATGGAAAAAATAGCCAAGCAGCTTGGTTTCTCATCTGTGGAGATGGACAGGATTGTCCAGCAATGGCTTACCTTTCATCTTTGAAAATGGGATGAGGTCAACACCACCCTGGGCTTCTGGAGCGAGGTATGGGCATTTAAGGATGCAGCTGGTGTCTACCCACATAAAGAGCTCGCTATGGCTACTGTGTCTGTGTTGTCTCTACCACACTGAAATGCTGAGGTTGAAAGAATATTTAGCCAAATGAGTGTGGTCAAAACCAAACTTCGCAATCGGATGTCCCTGCAGACCCTTAATTCCATCCTGTACATCCGCTATGGCCTGAGGCTGTCTGGTGAGGCTCTTTATGAACCCCAGCTACCTGAGCATGTTTTACGACTTTTTGGCACATCAGCTGCTTACTCTATCAAGTCTACTCCCTCAGCTGCTGCTGAACCTGCCATAGAGGATGAAAATGATGATCTTGACTTGCTGTTTCTTTTATCTTGCTGTGTGTGTGTGTGTTTGGAGGGAGGGGTTCTGAATAGTTAATGGTAGTGGTAAGTCAATACATTAAGAAATACAAATGTTCATAAGGTGTTCTTTGCGTGTGTATGTACCTGTGTAAAGACATGGCTACAGCCATTTCCACACCAACAGCTGTTTGGCTTCTTTGCAGAAGGGGTCTTAAAAGTTAAAATGTTCATAAGGACTGGATAATAACAAAAATAAAATTAAATAATAAAAAAACAAGTAAGTAACTCCGCCAGTGTTTTAATTTACATCCGGTCCCAAGCCCGGGTAAAGGAGGAGGGTTAAATCAGAGATGGTAAAAGCGCAGCGCAACTATAGTATGCTCTTACCATCTGTACAGTACGTCTCTGGTTAAATTATGGGATTATGTCATTACGTCCGTTGTTTACGTCATTCAGCGACTTCCGGCGACTTATCACTCAGTGGAGTTGGCAACACTGGTCTTGGCTAATAGTCTATTTGCCAGCCTTTAGAAGCTCATAAACCTGGAAACAGGGTGTCCGTGGGGTCTTAACACTTTGAATGCCAGAAGCGTTATGTGCCGTTATAACTTGTCATGCGTTGAGTGCCAAAAACGTAATGTTACGTTTTTGCCTTTTTTTAATTTACGAAAATAGAAACCCTCACACAGGTTATATATGATTTTTGGAACTCTGTGATAAATAGAACTGAAATAAATTACGATCGGAAACTCATAAAAACTCACGATCTGCACATTTTGTCTGGACATTTTCACATCACAAGGCAGCATTTGTGCCGAATATGTCGGTGATATCTCCTTTTCTAGAAAAAAAAACAAGGATTTTGATGAAAACTACCCACTGTTTAGCTTGGGATTTCTCAGGAACGGAGGCATGTAGAAATAAACGGTTTTCACCCACTGAGAGCTCAGAGTCTTACCTTTCAAATGACCCATAGTATGTGTCCATAGCTATAACACAGAATACGCTGTGGCTCTATAAAAATAGGCAACAGTGGCCTGGATTGCTGGCACTCTGGGCCAAAGCTTGTTAAAAACACCTGGCAACCAAAGTGTTAAAAAGTCTAAAAAAGTCTAAAATCTCACATTTTCAATTTTAGGCCTAAAAAAGTCTAAAATATAGAGATATTTTGCACTTTAAGTCTAAAATTGAGTTTGAGTAATTTAAGACCTTCGTTTCAATGCAAAATATCGACGACGGATTAAAGGGACACCAGGCAGGACTACGTTTTTATATCTCCGGAGCTCCACCTACAGTCGCCGAAATATTTGAAAAAATACAACTGCGTTACACATTCTCAGCAATCGATGTAAATTTAGAGAGTACAAACCAGAGATGATATTTTTTTTGTGTTACATTGTCTGACAAACCGGTAATAAATGCGATTTCAGTTATACCTGCTTTCAGTTTCTATTTCGTGGACCCGACACTCTGCCAAACTGCAAGCGGGATTACCGCGAAACATATGCTTGAGTCTGACGAGAGAGCCATCGGTCACCCCGTAATGAACCATTTAATCATTGAAGTGACTTCGAGGCTGGTAAATTAACAGTAAAACGTTGCCTGGTGTCCCTTTAATATATATATATTTTGTTTGTTTTACGTCCTTTCCGTTCCACGCCGTTCTGTTTTTTTCTTTTTCTGTTATGGTGGCAGTTATGGTCCGTGTAGTTCTACATGACATGTTGCTGTTAGTGGAACGTAATAATAAGATTACAGATGTGAAATGGAAATGTACTGTTGTCACAAGATGCAGTAGCAAGTATTTTGATTCTTTGAGTGCGAGCAAGGCGGCAATAGTTATGAAGTAGGCTAAGGCTAAGGTGGACAGCAAAACGGAAAAGCGATTCAGGCTTTACCGAGTGGATCTCCGTTTGAATGAAATGCAACTAAAGCGTTCACTTATGCGCCGATAGGCATGGATTTCCCAGCACTGGGAAATGCAATAAACTCCACGGCGATCTCACTAAAAAATTATTTTCACGTGTAGGAGATGGTATGTTGCCGTTCTGTTACATTTCCAGACTGTCCTAACGCCTTCCACCTGACGGCGAAAGATGCCTATTAGCCTATTCACGCAGCGCTTAACTATTAAAATGTAAATGTAATTTTTGCACGTTCGTTGCCGTATGATATTTTAGTCTCCAGCATCTAGCTTCTTCACCTACGTTGCTCCTGCCCAGCAAACTATCGTCTGCACCTGTAACTGTAGATGTAGATTCTTCAAAGGGTCACCGGTAGATTCTTAAAAGGGCGACATCTTAAAAGGGTCACATCACTTTTAATATAGGTAGGCCAGGCTATGGTAAATTAACATTACTGCCATGTATGACAGGTTGAGCAACAGCAAAAATGCTGGTTATGGAATAGTGCTCCACCCATTTAATAACCTGGTTTAGAAACTGAAATGGATCTAGAATTGATATTGAATTGAATCAAGGATCGAATCGGATCGTGACCCTGTGGATCGAAATTGAATCGATTCAGGAAATTTGAATCGATACCCAGTGCTAGTATATATGTTTGTTTCATTGACAATAAATGTCAATTGACTGCGATCTGGCTTCGTTATTTCTTTTTTTAATACTTCGTGAAGGTCTTAAATTTAACCCATGATGGTCTAAAAAAGGTCTAAAAAAGTCTAAAATTGCACTTGTTAAAACCTGCAGACACCCTGTGGAAATTGAGAACACTAACCCTGTGGTCACACGTGAAGGCAACTGGGCAATTTGAACTAGCAACTCAGTTGCCAAGGAGGCGTGACTCGTATGAAGTTAGTTGCTACCGTTCGTTGCTAAAATATGCGTCTGGTAGCGACAACGTATATCGCCACAGATGTATTTTTGTGTTACAAAACCCATGTTTTCAGTTTTATCTTACCTCATTTGCCGCCTCGTTTTACAAAATATCAAGTCATAAGTCCTTAACTTGTTAGGTTGTCAACAGATAAATGCGATTTTTGAGTTAGCTCCGCCATGACAGGTGTCAGATCAAAATTCTTTTTGAAAGTATGCCGTCACGCATGGCTTCACTCTGATTGGCGTTTATGACAAATCGCCTGGTTAAATCGCCCAACTTTTGCAGAAAATAGCCTGCATTTCTATTTTTTCCCCGCCCACCAGGCGATGTGTTGCTCAGTTGCTCGCCGTTAATCGCTGTTGCCTACTGTCATTGAAAATGAATGGGAACTAGTCTCCCAACACCAGTAATATTATCGCCCGTGTGACCAAGGGGTAACCCTCCAGTCAGACTAGCTACAAATCCAAGCGACTCAGGTTGCTGAGGAGGCGTGACTCAGGGCTGTCATTCGTTGGTAGCATGTTGCTAACTTAGGCACTTGGTAGAAAATCGTACATCAACACACAGGTATTTTTTGTGTATAAAACCAATATTTTCCAATGTCGTTAGTAACACTGATACCTCGATTTCAAAAATATGAAGTCATGAATCCCTAACTTTTTAGTTTGTGGCCAAGTTTGAGATCGTTGCCGTTAGCGCCGCCATATTGTAAGCGGGAGAACGTTTAGTTCAGAGTACCTCGGCTTCTCTCGCATTGGCTGTCGCTGAGTCGCATCGCTCCTCATTTGCATATAATAGCCTTGAAGTCTATTCTGGGCCCGCCCACCGGGCGATTTATCGCTGGTCGCTTGCTCTCATTGACAATGAATAGAAACCGGTCGCGTAGCCCTAGTCGCTAGTCTGACTGGGGGGTAAAGCACTATTCGGACAGTAGTGGAGACGATCTCTTTACGCCCTGTCGTCACTCCTTTTTGCGATGTACGTGCTACATTGCTTCCTGTGCATTCTGTCTGTGTTTCCATTTCCTACTCTATATTTTGGCAAACATGGCGTCGACACCACAAACTAGGCATCCAGAGAAGAAACCCTGGTGTTAATTTCTGTATGGGAGCAGAGACGCTATCAAAATATGTTGCAACCAATGGTACATAATCACACTGTGTGGGAGGGGATATACAAGGAAGGGATCTTGAAATGCCCTAAAGTAGCCAAAGATTTTGCGTACAGGACATAGTTAAAGGAGCGTGTAGACTACCTCAAAAGAAAATATAGGGATTTTCTGAAAAACTATCGACGGACTGGCTTGGAGCCCTTGAAGTCCCCATATTTCGACGAGTTGGATGCCTCATTGGGTAAGAACAAGCTAATTATATAATTAGTAGGCTACATTTTCCTGACAGGCACTAGCTGTTTCTGGTTCAACACTAACGTTAAGGAATTCTTTTTAGGGTGCCGACCGATTACAAATCCTGGCAGATAATTGTTCAGAAGATGAGTTCGAATCGGAGGGTAAGCTAAAGTTAGAGTATTTATGAAATAGTATTGTACAATATTTTAAAGGTATAATCCGGAGTGAATCAACACCTAGCCCTGCTGTTTTATACTGCTAAGCGCTGCTGAAAGGCACCTCAATTATATTTTGTGCATCGAGTTTGCGAAACGGCAGCTAACACTAACTGAATGAGGCATGTCAAAAACGAAACCTAATCATTTTGCTTTCGTTTTGAAATGCCCCATTCTGTTAACGTTAGCTGCCGTTTCGCTATCTCAGTCTGCCTTGCATGAAATCCAGTGATTGAGGTGGCTAACAATAGCGCTTGGCACTACAAAACAGTAGGTCTACGTGTTGATTCACGCCGGCTTTCTCCTCTAAGTCATGTTATAGTATTCATAAGTTGGACAAGTTGTCTGTGTGTATATGAGGGGGGTGAGCATAACGTTAATGGCTTATCATTAATGTTGTGAAATGCAGTGATTTTTATGTCTGGTGTCAGGCTATATGTGATGGCTTTGTGTGATGGGATCTGGGAAAACCCTTCACATGGTGGGATTTGACTTTTTTGAGATTTTAATACCATCTGAAAGTCGATCAGCTCTTTTCAAATATGCTTTCATTGTTTACAAGCCTTGCTTCTTTCAAATGTTACAATTACTTAAAGTCAGCTGATCAGTTGGATTTTTTGTTATAGAATTTTGAGGAAAACCACTTTAAAGACGAGGATTCTAAATTAAATCAGAAAATAATTGCCAGTCACTTTTCTTTAGTCACACTGAACATATTTGAAATATAAAAAAGGCCACTTTGGCACCAAGCATGACACAACACTCAAAAATTAAGTTTAATATTCTGTGTTGAATACAGAAATTTTCTTTATTAATAAAGAAAAAGACAATCAATGGGTTGAGTTCATCACCATGTTTTAATTTTTGTTTTTCTGGGCAGTTTTTTTTACCAGTTAGTTTTTTTTAGTATTGTAGTAAATAAGATCAAAACACAATCATATTGATCACAGAATCAAAACACAATCATATTGATCAAACATAAACAATGCATTTGGTTAAATAGTTAAATATATTGTTGGTATATACAAATGGCAGTTATTGTAGATATAGCCTACAAAGTACAGTTAATATGTACAAAGATGATTGATGATTGGTGTTACAGTTTTACTTACAGACCTATACAGTATACTGTTACTTACATTGATATGTATTGTTCATGACAGTCATCAAAGAGAAAATAGAAAGATTATTATACCTTTTATGCAGTGGCGGCTGCTGGTTTTTCAGATAGGGGAAGCTCAGATTGCGCGATCAGTATTTTTTTTCATTGAAACTATTTAATTCTGTTTTTAATGTCATGGGCTGTCACATTTGTCAGGTTTATTTTTTTCCATTGAAATATGCATAATTTAATTGTAGTAATTTAATTGCATTTGAATGACAACATACACTATATAGTGGCTTAAACTATTTAAATTATTCAGATGCAAAACCCTCCCAAGTCAATTTGCAATGAATTACCAGAAATAATTCCCTAATAATTCCTTTAAACATGCTTTATTATTGGAGCCATATTATAGGGTTCTCTTTTTCAAGAGGTTAAAATAATGTCTGACCTCAAAACACACATCTGTAAAGTAGGCCTACCATGACTCTGTTTTGGTCCCCTTCTCTTGTCTCGTTCATGATGAGCTGCTACGTTCTCATTTCAGAGCTGGCCGTAGTAACCATAGCAACATTTGTTTACAGATCTCTTGCCTGAAAATTTGGCTAATCATTATCAGACGAAGATTAGCTATCTTTGCTAGCTCTATTAAGTAGTGACAGAGGCAAGAATCACTGATGAAAATCAAAAGTCACTTGTGAGTTCGTGTGTACATCAATCATTGAACTAAATAAAAGAGAATAAAATCATGGACATGGGCAAAGTATTATTAATAACGATAACACAGACAAAGAGAGTAAATTTGTTGTTGGTACAGGCTCAACATTGCTTAGCTTGTCTATTAGCCGGTAGCTAGGAACAGGAACAGTGTGAGAGACAGAATGCCAATCAAAGAGGTCCAAGTATCTTGTCAAATCATGAAACGGAAGCGAGTTGTCCAAGACCGCCCTCTCCCATTGACCCCCAGTGAAACAGAGCTTCCCTGGAAATTACGTATTTTGCGTTTTTTTGCCGAATTAGCCAATAAACGCCGGGTAGCGTTGTCCATGGCCGGGGTAACGTTGTCAATGGCCCTCTATGGAGCTGGACAGCAGGTTGTCAATGGGATTCTAATGGCAAAACTTTCGTGAGTTTAGAGACCCGAAATTACATTTCTGAACAACGAAATCGAAACAGTTTGAAACGGTGTTGATATTAATAGACAATAGAAGTGACTGACACACGTTTAGCATGTTTTATTAATAGTATGTACGTTTTTTCTGGAGAAATTTTAGGGGAAGCTGAGGTTCCCTTGCTGTCTTATGATAGCCGCCTCTGCTTTTATGTCTTACTTATGCACATTTTACATTCATTCTTTTATATTAATTGAACCACTAAGAAATATCAACATATTCAACAGACAATTCAACCAATATCAACATATTCAACAATCAACCTTTCTAATCAAAGCCACAGTACAATGAAAAATCAATGTCAAGGACACCCTTTCTTTTAAAGTTTGCCTGGACCCTTACGGCAATTCTTCACCTGAATCATCAGCAATCTGGGGCTGGGGGCAAACCAATTCTTGCTTGTCTTCTGATACAAATTCTCTAATTTCATTGTACAGATACTGTTGCCTTTTTAAGGTCAAGGCCTTTAGGGTGAATCTGATCAGGCAAAACGCTGGGATCGAGTGGAAATTCAAGTGGAAACCTTTTTTCCCCAGGTCTTGAGAAACTTCCTCACTGTTGAGGAATTGTTTCATTGTGACTGATGTGGTTGCAGTGAATGTGAAATGATGAAAAGTTTTAATGTTGTCAAGTTTTCTGAAGTGTGTGCAGAGAAATGTGCTCCAATCATACATGGGCACTAGAACAGTACCGTCCTCCCTACCACAAAGACATGGCACATAGGTTCTAGTCCATCTGGAGTCAATCACAACATTTTCAATGTCCTCTAAACAGTCAACTTTATTTCTTCTCAGATTTCGTTTCGACCCCGTTTACACAAACACATAACCATAAAGACGCACATGTTTCTCTGCGGTTGCACCTCTCTGTTACACTTATCCGAAGGTGAAGACGGAGAATCTCACGAACTCCGGGCAAGGTGGAGATGTCGGAGAACCCCGTCTTCAGAGATTTGTGTAACTACCCATAACCGGAGCTCTAGCACCAAAGACACCCAGATAGCAATAGGTCAGTGGCCCACTGGCGGCCCACCAGTGGCAGAGTTGGCGGTCCAACGGCGGTACCCACCAGTGGCCCAGATAGCATGTATATAGCGGACCACTGGTGGCATTTAGACGGCAAGCCGCCGGTGGTATGCCAACTGTGGTCCGCCATCGGACCGCTGCCAAACACAAATAACCTGGCGGGTTGTGAGTGGGTTTTCAGTGGCGGCCCGCGGTGGTGCGCGAGGGATAGTGCGCGCGATGGTGGCGGCTTGCCACCCTCGGACAGCTGGAGGACCGACTGTCATTTGTTGACAGCAACGGACGACAGCGTTTAAAGTCAACTGTCAGTTGTAGCAGGCTTAGGACTAGGTAACTAAGTAACACATCTCTTTTCTATCTCTACTATTTTCATTTTGAAAACTGTATTTAGAGAGCGTAATTCTAGCCAACACATGTTTCCAAAATGTATTTATAGAGTCTGTATGTGGTCCCTATTTTGGTTTGTCTGAAAATTAATTGGAATATGCTTTAGTTTTAGGTGCTAGCTAGCATCTGAGTGAATGAATTAGCCACTACCGTATGGTGCATTTATACCTGACGATCTCTTTCAAGTCATTTAAATAAAAAACGGATATCGCGGTTACTATTTATAGAGTTTGTACATGTGGTCAATAGCTTGGTTTGTCTGAAAATTAAGTGGAAATATGCTTTAGAAGTGTTTGTACTTTAGACGCTAGCGAGCTAGCTAGCATCTGAATTAATGAATTGGCCACTACTGTATGGTGCATTTATAGCTGACGATCTCTTTCAAGTCATTTAAATGAAAAGTACATATCATGGTCACTATTTATAGAGTTTGTACATGTGGTCAATAACTTGGTTTGTCTGAAAATTAAGTGGAAATATGCTTTAGAAGTGTTTGTACTTTAGACGCTAGCGAGCTAGCTAGCATAAGACTGCAAGAGAACCTCTGCTTCCTTTTCCTATCCAATCTGTCAGCCAGTCTTACTTGGGTAGTAGAAAACATGTTGATGGTTGTAAAAAGGTAGCAAATTCAGATCAGTTTCTTTTGTATGAACCCTGCCATTGCAGTAATCATCTCACATCTTTTCATTTCCATTCTGTTCAACAGAGTTTACCAGTCAGACCACAACACCTTTGTCAGAACCACCACAGCACTCAGCAAACTTACGTCTCAGCTCAAGCCATGCCGGTAAACACATAATTTTCTTCATTAACTCTGGGACTTTAGCCATGCTGAAATCTGTGTCACATTGAAAACCATTTCAACCTAATTGTAATCTCTTTCAAACAGCATACAGTCAACCCAGCAGAATATATTGTGGAGGTAAAATCACTTGCATCACTCGCATCTTCACCACCTTTCTACCATTGGGTAGGTGTGGCATGGTGGTTATCGTTTGGTCATCTCACTAAATACACCTTTGTATTTCCAATCTGTTCAACAGAGTTTACCCGTCAGACCACAACACCTTTGTCAGGACACAACAGTCCCCAGCAAGCTTTCTCAACTCTAGCCATGCTGGTAAATACTCTTCAAACGTCAGATTTCAATTCATTTCAATTCAATTTTATTTGTAGAGCGCTCAAATACAGTGCATTGTCTCGCAGCGCTTTACAGACTGTACGGAAAGCATCCATGAGTAACAGGGGTGAGGAAAAACTCCCTTGGCTTTACTAATAATTCATTTTTAGGAAGAAACCTTGGGCAGATCCGCGCCTCATGGACTCAGCCTAACTGCCTGGGGCCTAATATAACAGTCAGTAGTCTGATGCATAGATTGACCATGGTTTACAAAGAACAGCATGAGTAGTGAATGTAGTCTGAGTTACTAGATGGTAGAAAGAAAAGGGGAAAAAGGGCATGGAGTCAGTAGGTGGGGTGGCATTAGAGTTCATTGGGTGGGGTCGGCATTTAGGTAGTGGTCAGATTTGCCAGTTGCTTCCTCATTGTCTATTTTTTAACTCATTGACTGCCAATGACGTCTTTAGACGTCAACTGAAATACTACCGTTCACTGCCAATGACGTCTTTAGACATCAACTGTGTTTTTTAATGGGGCGGGCTGCAGAAAGACCTAGGGAACCTTGTCTGTAAATATCAGAATTCTCCGTCGAAAATTGTTGTTCCAAATTGATCCTGAGGGTGGCAGTGTGTCACTTTGGATGTGAGATCAGCAGAGATTCATAGGTATAGCCAAGGGAGAAGTAGAGAAAGCTAATGACATGGCTAAATATGCCGCTAGAAAAGTGCAGACGTAAATCGGAGAAGTTTAGGCAGTTCACACTCGATCAGAGTATGTGTCACTGCCATAGTAGTTCGAGTAGTGTTCCGATCGTGGGAGATGAAGGAGATCAACCTTGGGCAAACGGAAATAGCAGTTGTGACTTGTTTCAGTGCCCAGCTAGCTCACAGTTCCGGGTCAGGTAAGAATTTGCGAGCCGGATGTTGATCACTCAGTTATCGCTGTCACAGCCTGTAAATAGCATATATTTACCTTGTTACAACAATGCCTATTTTATTACCAAAAGCCCCCTGTTACTGTTGTTTTTGTGGTCTTATCAAAGGAAGACATTCTCCCGATGTTTGACGTGCTAATAGACCGAAAAAACGCGCATCCAAGACACTAACGTTGTCAAACAAAACGCTAATTTTCTCCCTTTTTTGATAACAAACGGGAATGTTTGGAGAAAGTAGCTTATGTTCGCCTGCTGATTTCTAAGCAATGGAAAGGGGTAGAAACGAACTTTTTTTTTCTGGTGAAAGAAGAGAGTCTGCTCTTTCTTGTGGTAGTTTCATTGTTTATGTAGTCGTAACACATAATATTCTGTGGCTCTTTAAAAAACAGTCAAAATCCCCCAAAACCTCTGGCAGTATGGAACGCTCTATTCTGAAAACGGCTGGCAGTCAATGAGTTAAGTTGCCTTGGACAAAAGTGCCAGTTGAGTACAATGTCATACCATTGCAGTAAGCATCTCACTAAACACATCTTTTCCTATCCAATCTATTCAACAGAGTTTACCAGTCAGACCACAACACCTTTATGGCACACATACATTAATATCATTCTATAATTTCTTAAGGCGAGACACTACAGGTGAATAGGGTAAAATTTTTAGCTTATAGATATCATCATGAAACTTTGCCAGTTGATTACTGACATAAATAGGAGAAAAAAATTTATTGGAAGTTTTTTGTAATTTAATGTTTAATATGCTAATTGACCCTTTGCTACGCCCCGCCCCCCTTAGTTACTGTTGTCAGGCCTGACAAACTAACCAAAAACGTAACTTGCGTCCATAGGAATGAATGCAAAACATAGCCTCAAACAATGGCTCTTCAGAGATAAACCTCAAGTGATTAACAATTTCTAATAGCATGTATTGATTGACAAAAAGGTCTACTTTGAGTACCTTACCGCAGTTTAAATGGAAATTTATTGAATTCATAGAATAACAGACCTGACCTTACCGTCACCATATTACACCACAGCAAAATCAACCAGCACGAAACTCCATCAAGGCATCTTAAAACGAAGACCAATCAACCTAAAAATTATGGACTGTTTATCCTTCCTCCTAATACTGCCGTAAGTAAACAGTTTAACTGTGCCACAACAGATAAAATATCCTGTAATTGTCTGCAAATATTACGTTAGCCAACATGCTAAAAACGGCTAACGTTGCAGGAGGCAGAGAGAGGCAGGCTTTAGACCCATTTTGCTATCGCTAAATGTCCGTGACAAAATCTAACAAACTAAGTTAAGTTGTTTTGAGCTATGTGATTGATTAGTTAAGAGTTAAACTGTTGGTGTACCTTTGTAGTGCTGGATTACAGATGAGAAATCTTTGGGAATACGGTGCTGAAACTCGCTAGCATGTTAGCAGCAGCAAACTTTTTAAACTATTGTAAAGCTTATCTGGCCACTATGTTTTCCACTTGGTCTATCACAGACATCACTTATTCAACCAAGGACGTAGCTATGATATCTTTTTGGGTAAAGGAAAGGCTAAAGAGCATTTTCCCTATCGAGTTTGAATGATTCATGCTGCATTTTTTGCCGACGCCATAGGCATAACATTGTAGTTGCTATATGTAGGATTGGTCAGTTGCCATTCTTGGGAGGGGCTTAGCGAAGGGTCAATTAGGCTATATCTCATTAAATATGCACTAATTTGCATAAATTTCAAAGCGAAAAATCTGAACATTGGAAAAGGTGAAGTGCAAAATTATTTATTCATTTTGTTAATACATTACATTAGAAAACATTTACAGAGGGGATTGTGGATATCTTGCTTAGTTATCCAGTAAATCAGAAAATACTGCCAAAAGCCTAAAAGAATGAAATTTCGCCCTATTTTTTCACATAAAATGTCAACTAAATCAGGCCCAGAATAATTTATCAACAAATCCCTCTGTAAAAATCTTCATAATATACCTAGGAATAAGTGTGGAAAGTTTGGTGTATGTAGGAGCTACACAAGTGGAGATTTTTCGCTTGTGTGAAAAAACCCATTTTGAGAAAACGGCCTTTAAAGAGATTTTTAAAGCAAAATTCCAGATTTCCTCTAAAAGCCACAACTTGCACACAAAATAGGTCTTCAATTCCTATTGAGGTTAATGTTTCACACAGTATAACATCCTAAACACATATACTGTACTGTAAATTGACCAGAAAACATGGCCTTCAACTGAAGACCCTCACTTAAAATCACAAACTGTCATCGGAACTACCAGAACACAACTTAAGCGCATCCGCCTAGTTCCCCCAGGTTAACTCACAGTTTACATATGGGCTATGTTAGTTTCACCTAGTTCCCCTAAGTTAATTCACAGTCTGTATGTCCATGCCAGCACTATGTGGGCCCTCTTCCATATCCTGTCAGTGTCATTTGACCTCTTTTTTGCATTGACGGGCCTAACTTTTGAGCGCATGTCATCATGCTTCATTGCATTCACAATCACAAGTTTGCTCTAAAGCAAAGATTTATTCATCATAACCACCAACATGGCATAGACATCCATATTAAAAGTAGCCTATAGATGCTGATTCAGTTCACACTTCCCTCGCAAAGACACATCACTAAACCCATAACAGATCTGAGCAACTTATTTTCATTCTGAATGGATACATGCTACATGCGCTGCAGTAGGTGATAAAGACATACATAGAGGGATATATTTCTGAGCCACCTCCTGCAAAAATTCCTGCATGAAGCTTGTAGCTATGGCTTTCAGGCCCTTCACCATTCTCCCCTGCTTTACCACATACGGTAGGCCTACTGTACATAGATCGAGAGATTGTGGTCATCTTTACACATTAGTAAAGGAAGCCTGCACATTTGTACCCTCGTCTGATCCAATGGGGCCTTGCTTGTTGAGAATAGCCCCTTTCCCACTTTCAATTTTTTATTTGTAAATCTGTTCATTACAGCATCTTTAGCATGACCTTTGCCCTACACTCAAAACTCAGTTTCCTAACTGCTTTACCTATGTAACGTTACTTGTGTCCAAGTGATGCTGCATGACTGATTGATGTTGGGCATCAAAGCTTTATCGTAACCAGGATATGGGTTGAAAGCAACCATCTACTTCTAAATATTTGTCCAAAGTGACTGAGCAAGGTTGGATCAGCTGGGTGAAGAAATGTAACTTAGTGGCACAGCTTACTTTCTGGGTATTTGAATGCAATTGACAATGGCCAACTTAGTTTCAAAAAAGCTACTCTTAAATAGTACAAAGTTCCATACCCGTCATTCTCTCTACAAATTTCTGGTCAGTTTTAATTTAAGTCTAACCCCTTGTTGTTATTTGGGGCAATGCAAGGAAGGAACCCCAACCTCAACTCACGTGCGTCTCTGTCACTGTTGGAGACGCACGCGCACACACCTCTCAGAGGCTACTCGCCACCCTGACACATGCTGCACCTGAACAACAAACTGCTACAACAAAACCTGTTATTTTCTGAAACTATGCTATTCTGCAGCCCATATTGTACAATTTAGACAAAAGGTCAACTGATTATTTCATGTAGTCGTGCAGAAAGACCTGTGGAGCTGTGCCACAACTTCGTTACTCCTTCATTGTCTGAACTGTCACATTTTCTCAAATGAGAAAATCGGACGTAATGATATGCTTTTCAAACAAATTCAATCAAGTATTTTATTGCTTTGTCTCGCAAGGGTTAATGTTAGATGTTCTTACCAGTGTCAATACATGTGTGTTTCAGTCTAACAACTTCAAATTGTGCCTTCGGTAAAGCCGCTCCAAACTCGAAAGCTAACTTTCAGCATATCACGTGACGTCTTCAAACCAATCAGCTTATCAGAATTCGAGTTCAGCCAATGAAAATAGCGCCTAGCTTCAAAGACTTCCTTGAAAGAAAATGTGATTGGTGGTTGATAGAGTGGAATAATCCATTTTTTGAGACTAGAAAGGGGTGCTCGACAGTGCCCTGATGAAAACGAGACCAAGAATGCCATATATCAGAAAATAGCCGCGATCTCACACGATGCGTAAGAATGCTAACTTTTGGCGAATCTTAAGTAAAATTTACTTGCGCAAGTCAACAAAGTGTAATGTAATAAACACCTAAATGTATAATTTTGACATTTTTTTCATATCAGTAAGAAAGATAACATGTTAAGGGTGTAAATAAGCCCAAAATCTCAAATTTGACCAGGTCATGAAAATTCGATGTTTTCACCTGCCGTGTCTCGCCTTAAGGGAAAATGTTAATGATGTGACGTAACGTTAATGTGACACTGCTGCTAATGCAGACCGAAACACTTCACGTTTGTGGCCATCTGCCACGATGTTGCTCCCTTGAAAGATCTTTGATAAAACTGTGACGTGGTGGTTTATTGTCACCGCCTTTCTTAGCCGTTTTTGATGTTTGTGTAAATGCGATTGTTTTCTTACTCGGGGGATGGGAAGATAACCGGTTTCTCGAAGACCCGGGGAAGTGTAAACTAAGCATTAAAGAGACCACAACACCAATCGCACGAAAACTTGGTGTGCCCAGCAAGAAGGAAACTCATCTTGATTGAAACGTGTCTACCTGTCAACACACGCCACAACAGATACCACATCACCATAGTTTTTGTTTTGTCCAGCACAGTTATCAGCATGCAAGTGCTTTTCTCCCAGTCCATAGTTTTCAAGAAAGAATTGGAGAAGGCTAATGACGCAGTTGCTACCTTTGCCTGTCTGAATGGATTCATCCAACAGAAACGTAACCTGCTTTGGCAAGGCCTCACAAGCTACACCAAAAACTCCACACTTGCGAGGGGTTTTAAAGTACATTGGCCCTGGTTGAAGGGGATCATTGGGGTAATGAATCTGTTGTGTAAAGTCCATGCTGTAATGCACCATTCCGTCATAGCTGCAAGGAACATGTGGACCTAACTCTAAACCAGGAGGCAACGCTTCTTTTGAGTCCTTACATAGTTGCTGATAGTACGTCCGCTCAATTCCAGCTTTCTCAAGATGATCAGTGGCCAGACTATGTAGCTCAGCCTTTTCTGCATCTGACCTATTGGCAGCCTCGCCGTTCATGATCACGATCGTCAGTTATCGATATTGTGATAAAAAACAGAAAATATCGTGATATACTTTTAAGTCCATATCGCCCAACCCTAACTATTGCATCCACATTCCACAACGATTTTATATTCATCCACCTCAGCAATCACTTTTGGAATTGTTTTCAGTTTCAGAATCCTCCTTCCTAATGTGAGTGGAAGGGCTAACTAGATAAATATTACCTGTGTTGGTGTGAACATGCCCATATTGCTGTGGGAAAATAAGATCTAATTAAAAAAAAAAAAAAAATCTTTGTAATGTGAGAGCATGGGGCTGTGGGAACATAGGGCCCAATTTCCCAAATTTCCTAAGAAATGTGTGAACATAGGGTTGTGGGAACATAGGGCCTGTTTTCCAAAAATTCTGTGAAAAATAAAAATTCCTAAGAAATGTGGGAACATAGAGTTGTGGGAACATAGAGCTGACCCCACAAAAACTGTGTTTCATTCAAACATTTTTCATGCGGGTTGCACTCGTGGGTTGCACTCTTGCTCTAGACCAAACACAAATTTACTTACTTTTTGTTTTATACTTATTAATTTTTTTTTAACATGTCCCTCTGCCATAAATATCTGTGTGTGCCTGTCAAAATGTTTCACGATTGACTGGAAAAAAGTATTTAATGTGTTTACAATAATGTGTCTGTTGATCTGTCTATTCATTATTTTTGACAGTCGTAAACGGAAGGGAAAAAAACCTAGGTTATGGAAGCTGTGGAGAAGGGACATCAATCTATGCTTGGGCCGGGCTCGGGCTGACATTTGCCGTCACTCTATCGGGCTCGGGCCGGGCCGGGCTCGTGATCAATGTTCCATAAATAGAATATTTTTTGTTTTATTTTATTTATTTAGCCTATGATGCTATAGTGTGTGCAAGTATGTATTATGGTTAAGTAACTCAGTAAAAAATGTTATCTAAGCCAAAGGTGATTAATAGAAAAAAATAAAATGTTTGGACAGCTCTGTGCAGCGTTGAGCAGCACTTGTCTGTTGCGCTCTGTCGGCTACATCAGTCATATAACGTAATATAAAGCTTCTAATGTGATGGGGGAAAAATAAAATAAAATTAACCCAGTCCAGTGGAAAGCATAAGGAAACATCAAGTTTGTTTTTCGACAGTAAAATCATGCTTCTTTCGTGTGGGAACCGAAAGTGAAAGTGGATACATTTGGAGAAATTACGGTGTTTCTGAATACAATACTGAACTCTAATCGAAAGGCGTCGCCTTGATTTTGAGATGTGAAGACTGAGCAGATGAGTATGATGCAGTTCATTCAGTCTGTCCACAGGCCAGCGACATTTCCTCCACCAACCTCATTCAATGATGGTCTCTTTCCCTCTAGTTACCTTGAACATCTAGAGGGCCCTCCACCTCCAAGTGCCTCAACACTCTTTCCCCATTAACAAGCTTTCCTTGTTTTGTTATTGCACTTTATTTTTATTTATAGAAAACATTATTTTTGCAAGAAAAAGTTTAATTAAAGCCCCAATGTGAAGCCTTCGAGAAAAATTAAGGGCAACGCATTTAGAATTACGTACAGTATTACAGCTACGGTAGCCTGCATGTGGATGTCGGTCTATTGCCAGTCTATAGCCAAAACGCAAACGATATGACAGTTTTCAGCTTCCACATTCCAAGATGGCAGCAATACATGGAGAGTCTACCCCAGTTAATGTGCGTGCAAATTTGAAATTTCGAATGGTGTGCTCTTATCCAAGTTTTTTTCAGCTTTTTGGTTTTGGGTGCTCTTTTAGTCCAAGGTTTTAGATCCAAGTTTAGATTTGTATTGACTAAGGCACTCCCAGTTTAAAAAGTCTTTATTTAAATGACCAGTCCTTACATGGACATCTTAAAAACAAGGCCCAGGCGTAGCGGCATGAGTGCCTTCTTCAGGGCAGTAACAGAAGGCACTCATGCCGCTACGCGTGGGCCTTGTTTTAACAGTCAGGAGTCCAAGGCCTTTCAGGCAGTTTGAGGCAGTCTGCTACACTTTGACATTTTTTAAGTATTTCACCTAACTAAAACCTTTTATGCAAAAGTGACATATATTATTACATTCTATAAGATAAGATGTCCATGTAAGGACTGGTCATTTAAATAAAGACTTTTTAAACTGGGAGTGCCTTAGTCAATACAAATTTCGTAACTGTATGTAACCTCTGTTCTTCTGTGACAGTTTTGGAGCACGGTAAGCACTTTATTGTTTACTTGAACTGCCTTTATGTGGTTATAAGCTAAGGTAAGCACTTTTATTTGGACATAATAGGACTGTCCTGTTCATAGCTCTGTTTCCCAGTAGCAGACATTAAAACTTTCAGTTGATTGCTGAGGATATGGGTTCAAAGCCTGAGAAGGACTAAGTGTGTGTGTGTGAGAGAGAGAGAGAGCGCCTCAGTGCGAATTATGGCAGGCAAGAAGTTGCAGAGTTTGACCACCTATAAAACTTCATCCCCTGCATCTACCCTGTATTACTTCAGGAGGTCAAGTAAGCCCCCCCATTTCTTTCTCTTTCAAGCTCTATCTTCTGCTCCTTTCCCCCTGGGATTCATCATTGTGTAGTCCATGGAGGTCCTCCACAGGTCCTTTGTCAGCAGGCAGAGCTGGGATTGAACCAACAACCTTGAGAATGGGGATCTCTGATGCTACCACTGGCTCCTCCAGGGTGGTGGAAAGTTTCCTGTTCAGGTAAGTCCTTGGGTGCCAGTGTAGTAGCCTATAGCGCTAGTATAACAAAGTCTTCAGTCCACATTGCTTTCCTGCTAGTCACCCACAAGAATAACAGTGGCAATTGGGATTTGAACCCATAAATGTCAGGATATTAACATGGTAGCCATGTTCCTGAAGGGCCCATTTGTCTGGAACAGAAACTGTATAATGTCTTCTGCACTGATTAACCTACTGAAGGTCCTAGTGTCAGTGGTCAAGATCATGTTGGTTAATGAATGAAATAGTTAGACAAGTGTGACACTAACAAATATCTCCCAGTGGGATGAAATACTGTTTTATAATTGGCTGTCTATTAATTCTTGATAATAGGACACCTGTGATGTTTGTTAGGTAAAAAAGTTTCACCAGTGTTCTAATCAATGCTTTTAAGAATGCAGTCTTGTGGACCTTCTATCATATGAAAATAGTTCTCCAACTGAACTTGATAATGTCTTTCATAACAGAACCACGTGTTATTTTTATGTTTCACTTCTTTATTATTGAATAAAATCATGGTGGGCTGCTATGGCCAACAATGTGTCCGGGCCGTTTTCTTTTTTTTATCCCAGTCCAGCCCTGTCCAAAACCCCTTCCAGCACATCCACTATTAGGCATTCAATGAGTAGAATACAGCTTTTTTTCCTCAATGTTGGTAAATGTACTTAAATGAGTAGAATACAGCATTTTCCCCCCCAATGTTGGTAAATGTACTTTAATTTAATGAGTATGTAGCATTTTTAATATTTGATCAGTAGAAAACCTTTTGTCTCACTATTAGCCTATGATATACTATCAAATCTCATACTAGTACTTACATAAGTATTAGCTCTCTTTCATCCTAGCTTAAAATGTGTGAATTTGTAGGTATGACACAATATTGCTTCCCCATCTCATATTATTCACATAAATGAGATGTTAATATCATCTTATAATACAAAGAGTTGAACTATATAGGCCTAATTCACATGAGAAAGCATTGAAACACAAAAAATCCATGGTTTTAAACGCCATCTGGTGGCGGTAAGTATTAAAATTGTGGAGGACCGTGGCATCTGCTATCCAAGTGCGCCATCTGCTGGATGTTCCTGGAACAACACCCTCAATTTTCACAAAATGTGTAATATTTTCACGTTAATAATTCGTATTTATGTAAGAAAATATGGAACGCTTCACGAATTTGCGTGTCATCCTTGCGCAGGGGCCATGCTAATCTTCTCTGTATCGTTCCAATTTTAGTATATGTGCTGCCGAAGCGAGCACGATTGGTCTATGCGACCGTTCTATATTTATGGCTGCTATAGCGACGGTTACGTTACTTCCGGTATGGCGTCGACGTCGCATACATCCCGATCGCTAGAAAATCATGTAACTGTGCCTCCCCGACGGATGGCTGCATAAACACGCCGCTAAACTTCACCGTTTCGTTCAAATGAGAACGCTTTTGGCGTCTACAAATTGTTACACGGAATCACGTTTCCGCATGGACGTGACCTTACGAACTTTGCATTATGGGTAACGAACTCGTGCCACGTCCCCGGCCAATTACATTTAGCCTGTCTGAAACCCTCAATGAAACCACTAAATAACCTCTCAAGAATCTTCCCCTCACTACCATTACATACTCTAACAAATACGACGCAGCCGCGGTGTTCTAAAATGTCACTTACCTCTTCCATTTCCTCGTCCGTCTTGTTGCTGCTCCTTCACTGTCCGCCAGAGGGCGTTGGTGAAGCTGACACTTACCTCACGTTGTCAGTATTCAACCACAAGCCAACTATGCCGTTTATTCGGCATCCCCAATTCCATTCCCAAAACCCTTATCAACTACATTGATTAACAATAAAAGAATATACTGATACAAGCATCAATTGTTCAAGTTACAGTCTACAGATATCACAGTAAGCCCTACTCACTTACTAGACTTTCTAGTATCGGTTACAAGCTTCATAGATAAAAATACAAAGTCTCTAGCACATATCTATACCAATCATTTAAAGATCAATATTTTTACAAGATTAAATATTCCCACACTATGGGTTAATAACTGCACATGAATTTTTAAATTAGGCCACTACTCAAACATTACCATATAAAAACAGTCTAAACATTTCTCTTGCACGACATACATTGCTCACAAGGTGGCGCATAGGTATTACCAGTATCTGAGCAATCTATAGAGATGGGTATGACTGTCTGCAAAGGCCTACTTTGAATACACACACAAACTGACATTCAAGCTTACAATACTTTCACCAGCATGCAAAACTACCATTGTTAAGTTCTACTCAATACAACCTGTACATTGTTAAAATACTAGTCTGCCAAAAATACAAACTTCAGCAACATCAGAGGACTATCCTTTACCCCTCAACACCCCAAAAAAACAAACATAAAAAAACACTTTTATTTAAAAATAAAAAGTAGAATAAGATAGAATAAAATAAAACAAAACAAACAAAAAAAACTAGGTCCTTCACACATTACAGTTTATGCATTAAGTTTACATTTCTCCACGTGTTCCAGACCAATCTCCACTCGACCATCTTGGGGCAAAAGTGCCCAAGGGGAGCAGCCGAGATTAGATAACATAATTATTAGACTACCAGCATGGTCACCATATTGCTAAAGTGCTAGTCTCCACTTACTGTCTCAGTCTATAATATTTAAGCATGTAAAGGCCTGCAAAAGTCCTTCCTGTACCAACAAGTAATATTACTCAAGAACTTTACACAAATAAATACAATACCTTACATAAATTCACAGAGTTAACACATACCAAGTCAAATTCCCTGAGTACAAGTACACACTTGTACAAACGCAATGCTACCAGCGCTGGTTTCCATTTACAGTTTCATTCTTCAATATTAAAGCAAATAAAGGCCTGATAAAAAAAAATGTCCATCCTGTACACACATCACATTACTCAACAAGTCTACCAAAATTAACAATACCTTACATGATATAATACAAAGTCTCTAGCACATATCTATACCAATCATTTAAAGATCAATATTTTTACAAGATTAAATATTCCCACACTATGGGTTAATAACTGCACATGAATTTTTAAATTAGGCCACTACTCAAACATTACCATATAAAAACAGTCTAAACATTTCTCTTGCACGACATACATTGCTCACAAGGTGGCGCATAGGTATTACCAGTATCTGAGCAATCTATAGAGATGGGTATGACTGTGCCTGCAAAGGCCTACTTTGAATACACACACAAACTGACATTCAAGCTTACAATACTTTCACCAGCATGCAAAACTACCATTGTTAAGTTCTACTCAATACAACCTGTACATTGTTAAAATACTAGTCTGCCAAAAATACAAACTTCAGCAACATCAGAGGACTATCCTTTACCCCTCAACACCCCAAAAAAACAAACATAAAAAAACACTTTTATTTAAAAATAAAAAGTAGAATAAGATAGAATAAAATAAAACAAAACAAACAAAAAAAACTAGGTCCTTCACACATTACAGTTTATGCATTAAGTTTACATTTCTCCACGTGTTCCAGACCAATCTCCACTCGACCATCTTGGGGCAAAAGTGCCCAAGGGGAGCAGCCGAGATTAGATAACATAATTATTAGACTACCAGCATGGTCACCATATTGCTAAAGTGCTAGTCTCCACTTACTGTCTCAGTCTATAATATTTAAGCATGTAAAGGCCTGCAAAAGTCCTTCCTGTACCAACAAGTAATATTACTCAAGAACTTTACACAAATAAATACAATACCTTACATAAATTCACAGAGTTAACACATACCAAGTCAAATTCCCTGAGTACAAGTACACACTTGTACAAACGCAATGCTACCAGCGCTGGTTTCCATTTACAGTTTCATTCTTCAATATTAAAGCAAATAAAGGCCTGATAAAAAAAAATGTCCATCCTGTACACACATCACATTACTCAACAAGTCTACCAAAATTAACAATACCTTACATGATACAATACATTGAATAAATGAATCTGTTAAATCCATATACAATGTCCACAGCAAAGATTACCCAAATTTATACAATACACATGGAATTTAAATCCACGAAATGTTACATAATGTATACAGTTAAGATTAGCTAAATGAATAATACCACGAATAGAAGAATCTGTTAGGTCCATTAAAATGTAATCAACACATTAAAGATCACCAATATTCAAACAATACCTAAAAACGAGTAAGCTGTCAAATCCATAAATTGTCTGTAATGTACATTTCTCAATACACATTGAATACAAGAATATAGTCAAGCAAATAACACAATACGCATTAAATATAAGAATATGGTAAGGCCACTCACCACAATACACAAAAGTAAACACAAATAATTCCATATGACTAACAGGCAGGACCATCACTGTTACAAAAGCTACAAAAGTACACAACAAACAAAAGTCGAGAAATCAGTTTAGAGTAAATTTAACACACTGCAGGGATTCACTCAAAAACATTACTGAATGAATAATCATAACTTTTTACATTAACATGAGAAACTCTCGATCTCATGCTGACCCAACAAACTACCAAAACAATCTTCCCATGGTCATAAAATTAGCAGGCTATGAAAAGCAAGGCAAGGCAGTGGTCTGTCAGAACTCCGGACTTGAAGTGCAGCGTTGATCCAATCACCGTTGTGTCTGAAGAACCTCGGCCACCTCGTTCAGTGTCCTCAAGCTGCCGTCTTGATTGTATTGTTCAGTGTCCGCATCGGGCCTCAAGGTGCAGTCGAGAAGCGTATCCATGACATCATCATCGGCTCTCTGTTCTCCTCGAGGTGAAGTGCTGGAGTGCTGCTGCTCCTGTTCTTATCTATGAAGGGAAAACACCAACACCCACACCCGCCATCACACCAACACCCACATGAATGTCACAGTAAAACCCACATGTACATCACATCACCACTGACATGTACATCACATTACGTTAAGACCTTCATGTACATCACAGTAAGACACACACACCTACATTATATCTACCATCACAGCACCACTGACATTAACATCACAGCACCACTGACATGTACATCACAGCACCACTGACATGTACATCACAGCACCACTGACATGTACATCACAGCACCACTGACATGTACATCACATCACCACTGACATGGTGATGAATATCACATCACCACTGACATGTACATCACATTACGTTAAGACCTTCATGTACATCACAGTAAGACACACATGCATGATTCCACAGTAAGGCCCACACACCTACATTATGTCTACCATCACACCAACACTCACAACACATTAATATCAGTTAGACCCACATGTCTATCACATTAACACTGATATGTATATCATAGTACGAGAAACATTCACATCCACAGTAAGGTCCACACAAGTCAGCCATCACATTAAAAACTACATGTATGAAAAAGTCCTACAAGTTTATCACATTTACACTAATAGGTATAGTACCACAGATATACCAACAAGTACATCACATTTACACTAACATGTATGATATCACAGTAAGGCTCATAAATATATCACATTTACACTGACATTTAGGTATCACAGTTACAAAGTATATCACATTTACACTGAAATGTGTATTATATTATAGTATATTACTTTGATATACCCACAAGTATATCAAATTAAGACTGACACGTATGATTAGACCAACAAGTATATAACAGGTACACTGCCATGTATGATATCACAGTAAGACCCACATGTATGAAGAGACCTTAAAACTGACATATTGACACCCACATGAATATGACATCACAGTAAGACATAATATACATCAGTTATCCACAGTAATGCCCGCATGAGTCTGCAATTACATTAACACCCACATGTATGAAAAAAATATTATAAGTTAAGCCAATCATGGTGATCAAATCAAGTCATCGCACACCACAAAACATGAATAAACAGCAAGCACAATAGTCTGCAAACAGTTTGCAACAACAATTGTTTAGTGTAACCATTAATTAAGTAATTGTTCATTATTCTTACCTGTACATCATCTGTTATGTAGCATATCAAGGATTTTATTTGTCACATACAATGAAATACTTGCATAAGACATGTAGTGAAATTGCATTATGAAAAGAGAGAGAGAAAGGCTAAAAGGAGAGAGAGAGGGGAAAAAAAAAAAAAAAAAAAGAGATGGCCCAAGATAAAATGAGAGCTAAAAATCCAAAATGATAAATAAATTAAAAATAACAATTAGGCTAGGCCTAAATAAAGGATATGTGATATGCATATGATATGCCCCCCATAATATTAGTATTCAATATTACAGGGGGCATATCAAGTAATGGGCAACTGTAATCCAGGTGGTGGGACTAATCAGAATCTTCATAATTTGGTTGAAGTCTCATCAGTGTTGAATCCAGAGCCCCATGGTCCTAGTGCCCCTGGTGTCTGCACCATCATGGCCTTCACAGGACCGCTGGCTTCTGGAGACACTGTACCACGCCTCCCCCACGATGCTCCTGCACACAAAGGCAACACACACACACACACACACACACACACACACACACACACTTTCCTTACCTCCTTTTCTTCACATCGATGCAATTTGGCTGGGAGGGCACACAGCTTCTCTCTCTCTCTCCCAGGATGGCTGGAGGCTGCGGACACCGAACCAGCTGTTCCAACACCAGTTTGAACTCAGTGTGACTCCCTTTGATTACTACCCACCTTGCTTACGGCTTCTGTATCTGAAATCTTCAGCTTGTTACACAACGCCATCATCAGAGAACACACGGAGTCTGGTCACAACTGTCTTCTTTGGCTTCCAGGAATCAGTTTCTATCCTTCTGCGAAAAGGTTTGATCAACAATTAAGACAATACCATATTGTCACACAACAAAGTTGGTGGTAAGTGTTAAAGTAGCTCAGTCCAAGGTAGACAAGTAGTTGTAGATGTTCATTCATGACAGTTCAGCTGTGTTCAGGAGTTTGATGACTGAAGGGATGAAACTGTTCCTGAGATATGCCGTTTCTGCTCTGATGGACACAAACTGTCTTCCACAATCCAAAAGTTGGAACATTGGACATGTATGCTAAGCACAATGCATGAACCGAAGTGAGATCACAATTTATGATGTTCAAGACCCTGGTGACTGAGAGTTTGAACTCAATGTGACTCCCTTTGATTACTACCCACCTTGGTCTTCTGTATTTGAAATGCACAGCTTATTACTATAAAGCATTATCAGGGAACACAGGGAGTCTGGTCAAAACTGTGTCTTCATTGGCTTTCAGGAATCAGCTTCTATCTTTCAGAATCAAAAAGTTGGAACCTGGGTGACATGTATGAACAGCACAATGCATGAACTGAAGTGAGATCACAATTTATGATGTCCTTGGTGACTGTCAGAGCCATAGTTCAAACACTGATACTGCAGGACGAGGATTGATGCTTGTAGATGTTCATTCATGACATTTCAGCTGTGTTCAAGAGTTTGATGACTGAAGGGAGAGATATGCCGTTTCTGCTCAGATGGACATGAACGGTCTTCCAGAATCCAAAAGTTGGAACATAGGTGACATACTGTATGAACAGCACAAGGCATGAACCGAAGTGAGACCACAATTTATGATGGCCTTGGTGACTGACAGTTTGAACTTCCACTGTGTTTGAACTACGACTCTGACGAAGACAGAAATGTTGAAACGTTGGTCAATTTTGCACAAATAAAAGACTGCAAGATTTATCAGTGTGCTCCTTTCCTCTCCCTAAATAAGTACCCAAGTCCATATGAGATCGGATACTGCAGATCGGATACACCGGATACTGCAGACAGGGACTGATGCGTGGAGTACCCTACCTTTATGACAGTTTGAACTCTGTCTCACCCCCTCTGATTACTACCCACCTTAGTTATGTTTTCTGCATCTGAAATGAACAGCTTATTACGCCAAGCCATCATCAGGGAACACAGGGAGTCTGGTCACAACTGTATCTTCTTTGGCTTCTATCTTTTTGCGAAGAGGCTTGATCAAGAACTACTACCTACCTTGGAAACAGCTCTTGTCATTCTGAAATCTTCATCTTTGCTATGAAGTAAAATCTTGCTTTTTTATAATTTGTTTTGTCATTGATCTTATTCAGTCGTGATGATAAAGTGCACAAACCCACCTCAAATACTCACTAGTGGTCCAAGTTCAGTAGTCTGCACCTCCAGTATTAAGTCCTGTTAGTCCTGGAAAAGCTGTACCACAACAGACACATTCTTCTGCTTCTGGAATGACAGTCCACTTCCCTGTGTGTGGTTGCTTGAACAAAAACGTATAAATATGTGTGGCAAGAGAAACAGGATGTCTACATTTCCTTTTCAATCAGTAAAACTATCCATCTCTCTATCTATCTTTTTTCTCTCTCTGTATTTGTGCTGTGGCTAGTGCCATATTTTTTTCTCACACCTCTACTTCGGCTACAACTTATACTATTATACAGGGGACTTTATGTGATGGACAGGTGTGTCTAACTATGCATATGTCCTGGGAAGCTGCTGCAAGGTGGTCTTGGCTTGATGGGTAGCACAAATGCAGTCGGCCATGTTGTTCCCCTACCCCCCAATCCCCACTCACCCACTCCTGTGTGTATGTAGAGGCTGCAGTCAGCCATGTTGTTCCCCTACCCCCCAATCCCCACTCACCCACTCCTGTGTGCATGTAGAGGCTGCAGTCAGCCATGTTGTTCCCCTACCCCCCAATCCCCACTCACCCACTCCTGTGTGTATGTAGAGGCTGCAGTCAGCCATGTTGTTCCCCTACCCCCCAATCCCCACTCACCCACTCCTGTGTGCATGCAGAGGCTGCAGTCAGCCATGTTGTTCCCCTACCCCCCAATCCCCACTCACCCACTCCTGTGTGTATGTAGAGGCTGCAGTCAGCCATGTTGTTCCCCACCGCCCAATCCCCACTCACCCACTCCTGTGTGTATGTAGAGGCTGGCACAGATTCACTTCTCACAACACCTCCTTTGCCCAGGCCGGCAGCTCAGCGTGGTAGTGCTGCTTATCAGGTTATCAGGATACTCCCACTGTACCACCTGTAGATGAGCTCTAGATGAGACAGGAAACATCAAAGCATGGATAGCCATGTGATATCATTAGACAATACCCAACAATAAAGAGGCACAACTGTGAAACAATCCAAGACCTACTGGTGGTACTATAGTATATATAGCATTTTACAATATCTAATAATAAAGACTTATTAAGGCCTTAATTTTTTTTTTCTTTCAATTTTACACTTTAAGAAAATGATGATATTCACACTCCATGACATTTCTAAATATGTTTTAAGTTTTGAACCTTGAAACAGACACTAGGCTTTTTCATCTTTAGATCCCATTTTAGCAATACCTTCAGTATAAAACATTTATTTTGTATATCATACATTACAAATGTAACTTTAACAAAACAAGGCTGTGTTCTGACAAACTAAAATGAGCTAAAGCATTACTCCCTCACCATGGTAGTTCAGCCATACACACCCTCAACACCCTTGGAGTTCCCTGTGCTATACATGCCCTTGGAGTTCCATGCAGTTGGCACCTCTAGCTCGGCAGTCCAGGCCTGAGGGAAAAGGAGATACATATTCCATTTATTCCTTACCAAGGGACAGATCTGGTCTTGCCTTGCCTTTAGATAACACTAAAAAGTATATGACCAGTGATGAGACCAAGCAATACAGGTGACCAAATGAATTGACAATAAATCTAATACAATCAAAATGCCATGCCAACCTTGCTTTCATAGACTTGTATGTACTCTATATTTTACGCACAACATTAGTTTTTTTTTTTAAGATATGGGTTAACTACAACAAAAAGATCACAGATTTAGTCAAATTCAAGCGATTAACAGGCCTGCAAAATTATATTGGACATATTGTGTATTCTGGGATATTTCAGTGATTTTGAAACCTTCACATTTCCAAGCCCAGCATTACTTAAAACCAATATTTGGCTCATACTGCTGCCCATACATAGCAGCAGTCTAGGCATGGTGTTAACATGGAAAGAAAATTATAGCATCAAGAGACGGTAATATTAGCTTGCACACTGTGAGTAGGCTACATGATTGTGTTGAGGAGAGGGTTGCAGTCTCTACATTATATCAGAGCTGTGTATGATTTTACCAGTAAGTATGCTTTGTCACTCAACAAGAGCAGCCCAGTGTAATTACAAACTCACAGGCTAGTGTAAAACTCTTATAACACCACCACATCTTCTCTGTCCAGTCTAATTACCATCTGAAAGGCAAGTCCATTGTTCCAGCCGCCCCCCTGCCTGCTATGGCCTAACCGTCCCTCTCACCCCTACCTCACTCAGACTAACCTTGCATTGCCCAATGCCTTCAGAGCAGGAGTGGAATCAATCTCATTCTAAGCAACTAATGTAGGCAGTCTTTTGTTATCGCCTTGACCTTTAATTTATAGGCTTAACGTGCATGTATACATTTATCACATTGGTGTGTGCTAAGCCTAAGTTGCCTTGTGTTTCTTTACTTATCTTTAGGATTTGTGTGCAGTTTGCTTGGAGCCTGTATTTAACCAAACCTGAGAATGTGACTGTTAATGGACCCCACCAAACTTCTTGGTAAATGAATTGGGATGCAGAGAGGAAAACAGACTATTCATTAGCTGAGCACGGAGTTAGCAAACTAAAATAAATAATGGAACTTAGCAATGTTTCATATGAAATATGATCATTAGGCCTAAGTTATCTACAGACTCTTTATTTCCTCCCGTACAGAATGGAAATTCTGGAAATGCATTTTGTCAGCATCCTGTTACAATAACATCAATTAGACCCACTATCTCTCAAAAGAACTGCTCTGACTGGACAAACCTATCTCCCCACCCTACCTAACACTACAAAGGTGTATTTTTACATTTTATTAAGTCCTGTGCATTTCACACACTACAAGAACAGGGAAAGAACAGTCCAGTACAAGACAGCAGTGGCAAACATTAATTTAAAGTCCTTCCAACAAGGACAGCCTCATCACATCAGTGGTCTTTTAAAAATACAAATGTGACTTAAAAACTGATTTCAAGACCTCTCAAATGAACACAATACAGTGTCAATCTATTGCAAAATTCAAATGCACTTCTTCAAGCAGGGCTTGGCCAATGTAGAGAGGTTCATATATACAACTAGGTCATATTCAGGGACTGATTAAACGATTATGCTAGCTGCACAAAAATGTGCAGTTGTGCTTCATATCAACTTTAACACCAACAATCCCATAATTTACACCAAATAAAATAAAAATAAATGTAGGCTAAAACATTTTCAGACCTTAGGATCTACAAACTCTCTGCTTCTAGTGGAAGGGCATGCTACATGTCTTGTGTTTGATCTGTGAGTGAACTTGCTACAAGTTGACTAAAGTGCATCAGTGGCAGAGTTGCACTTCACACATAAAGAGGCTGAGACACATCTAAGCGTACATTTGACACACTGCTAACATTGTGCTTCCCTTGCGACAAGTTGGCAAGTTGCCTGTTGCCATAAAGACTGACCTGAGAGAGATAAGGGGGACCTGAGAAGGGCTCTACACTGGGCCCATTTCACTTGCATTCAGGAATAAATATTTAGGCATGTGAGCGAAGAAAGTTAACAAAAGCACATGTTCCTGTGACTTCTTAAATCCCAACAAATAAGGAGAACATTGGAACAAATAAGGAGAACACTGGAACAACAAGACCATTTAGAAATGTATTAAACATAAAAACAGCAATAAGAGTTCCATCACTTTCGAAAGCTCAAAAACAAAATCTCTGCTAAAATATAAAAAGAAAGATGCAAAAATATAACTATTTTTTTTTTAGCAGAGAAAACGTAAGGAGTGCAAGGAAGAAAGCTATGACTATGGAAACAGCAGAGAAAGTACAATTCAACCCAGACTGGCTGATTACAGATTACAGGCGTTTAGTAGGCTACTAGATTTACGAAACTCTGACTGGTGATCGAGACACTGTGGGTCTAGCTAGACTGTGAATCTCATTAACTCATAGAGGGCCTTTGCAAAAACCTCATCTTGAGAGAGTGAGTGTTCAACTAGCCTGTTGACTGAGGCTGATCACCACCAGTCAGAGTTTGGTAAATCTAGGCTCTGGGCTACAACTTAACCTCTGGATCACCTCTGTATAAAACAAACATTGGAAGGGGAGTCATTTGAGTGTGTTACTTTGCGCCTCTCTCTCTCTCTCTCGCTCCCCGTGCGTGTGTAGCAGAGGGAGTGTGGGGGAGGGTGGTGTGAACCTAAGTTACATTCTTGTGGCAGGGGAAGGGCTGTGAGTGAGAGAGAGAGAGAGAGAGAGAGAGAGAGAGAGAGAGAGAGAGAGAGAGAGAGAGAGAGAGAGAGAGAGAGAGAGAGAGTGTGTGTGTGTATGTGTAGGAGAGAGAGGGAAAGGGGGACTGGATAGAGCAAAGGTTCTCAAACTTTATTGAGTTGGGTACCCCTCATGGAGCAGAAATTTAATCAAGGACCCCTTTGGATCACAACAAAATATAGGCTACCGGTATGTCCTGCCGAAAATTCACTGACTTCAACCAACCTCCACATCAGCCACTCTGAAGATGGTGATAACAATACCATCAATGGGGAACCACACAGCAAAAAAATGCCCCTCTAGAAATAAGATGAAAATTCTTAGATCTTGGCAAATGGTCTTGTTTTGAGCAAAAAAAATCTGCCAATGGGGTAAGCAAAATTTTCGAGGTAAGAATTTTTAAATTGGCAAAATAGTCTTGACTTATTTCAAGAAACATTTCTTGAAACAAGAAAAACATAGGCCTACTGAGATTCATTTTCTTATTTTTGAGATCTACAGTCTATAAACTAGCCATATTTTTTTTTAACTAGTCAACAAAACTGCTTGAAGTTTGCTTGAATTTAAGACAAGTATGCTACATACAAGCCTGGCCACTTGTTCCCATTCAGCTCTGAACCCCACGCCACAATTTGAAGTACTGAGAGAATTACTAAAGAATTTTAGCTTTTTAGATGGGAGGAAGGGACGGCGGTCACTACTGTCAATTGCAGCAACTCTAAAGGCTCCACCTACTGTCTGGGCATGTGTATTACACGGGAGGAAACATGAACCTAATAACACTTCCTGATCATGCTGTACAAGACAATCTAAGTTCAAACCATATAATAAAAGAGATCGCTTCTTCTACCAAGGCATTTTGCAGCGACTATTAGGTCTAGTCAAGAAATGTTGGAGAGAATATAAAAAGAGGATTCAACATCCAGACAATCAATAATGGAAAATTAACTACTGCCATAGCTGACAGTGATGCCACTAACATTGCCTTGCCAAGTGGCAGATTTTGTAGGAGGGGAACAAAAGTAAAGCAGTTTAAGTTCAAATGCTCTTGCTTAGTCAAAAGACTGGACTAACAGTTAACCGCAGAATGGATGAACTTAAGTATTTTGCTTCAAATTGTAGGCTAAATGAAGAAAATCATATTTCACAGCATTTCATATTGTTCTTTTGGACGAAAAAAATATTGTTAAGTCAGGTTTGTCTCAAGCCAACCACCCACTAACCTCCAACCAGCTCTACCAGCCAACCAATCATCTGCAAAGGCAGCTCCTCCAGCTAACCAATCAGCTCTCTCACCCTAAAACTGGTGGCATCACTGAAGTAGTGAGGGGAAAAGCTACAGGCCTAAGGCCCATTGATAAAATTTCATTGGATAACATTTTTTAACTACAAAAGTAAACAACTGAAATGCAAAGAGAAAGAAATCAAATTCTGATCTGACCCAGTCCTGATGACCAAACAACAGCCATATTTTTACCCAATTTGTAGTCTGATTCTAAATGTTAATTAATGACTTAATGAATAATTAATGATTTTTGTAACAATTATTAATTCTTAGTATATTAAGTCCAACAGCCTCCTGTTTAAATGGGTGAGTCTTCACTTACATTTCAACAACCTGCTTTTCAATATTATATGGAGAACATGTGTAACTGTGACTACTGTCACCCGCAGCTACACTGAAGGCTCCACCTACTGTCCGGACATGTGTATTACATGAGAAGAAACGTGAACCTAATAACATTTCCTGATCATGTTGTACAAATAGACAATCAGAGTTCACACCATATAATAAAAGAGATGGATTCTTCTGCCAAGTTGGAATTAGAAGTATTTTGCTAGTTTTAGTCAATAAATGTTGGAGAAAATAAGACAATGCAACATCCAGACAACCTAGAAAGGAAAGTGAACTAGGCCTAGGCCATGCTATCGTCATAACTGACAGTTAGCCTATGCCACTATCAGTGCAGATGCCATTACCAGTGCATCCCCAAGTATGGCAGATTATGAATTATGAAAAAAAAAAAAAAAGGAAAGCAGGTCAAGTTCAAATGCTCTTGGTCAGTCAGAAGACTGGACTGACAGTTAACCACAGAATGGCTGAACTTAAGTATTTTGCTGAAATATATGATTGCATCAGAGGGAGAGTCGATCACAAATTGAGAGGCAAGAAACTCCTTTTACATGTTGGCTTGGGAGTTCAAGACCAACAAACAAAGCAGTGCGTCACACAAATTGCGAAGATATAGGCCTAGGCTACCTGGATAAAATGATGGAAAAAAGTAGGCTATATCCCAACAATTGAAGTAGGCTATTGCCTGAGTTAGGTTACATAGTACTGGGAGGGCTTGCCAGTGAAATAGAATAAATGCTGAACATAGATTAGCCTAACTAATCACGTGTCAAAGAAACATCACCAACATTCTGCACCCCTGCAACTGAGCATCAAAAACCATTCAGTCCTACAGTATTGTCTGATGAATTTGAAATTAAACTTCTAACCTAAGTCACCAACCAAATTATGTGTTCAATAATCAACACCACCAATTTAAAACTGATCCGACAACAACAAAACACAACATTGCAAACGCATCTTCAAATGTCACAAACAACAAATAAAACACAATAAATGCATTGATGGGAAGAGAGAGAGAGAGAGAGAGAGAGAGAGAGAGAGAGAGAGAGAGAGAGCTTAGACGAGGGAGAGATAGCGTATGTGAGTGTGTATAATTAGAGAGAGGGAGGGGGAGAGTGTCTGGGGGGTGGAGAGAGTGAGAGAGAAAGAGAGAGAGAAAATAGTTGGTGAGAGTTAGTGCTTGGGTGTGCATACAGTAGAACTGTAAAGGGGGGGGGGTGCACATAGATGGGGTGAGGGAGAGATAGAGTTTGTGTGTGTGTGTGTGTGTGTGTGTGTGCCTGCATAATTGGTGAGAGAGACAGAGAGACAGAGAGAGAGTGTGCATGATAAGAGTGGGAAAGATTTTATGTGTGTGTGTGTGTGTGTAGATGTGAGAGAGAGAGAGAGAGAGAGAGAGAGAGAGAGAGAGAGTGTGTGTGTGTGCGCACATGATGGGAGGAGAGAGGGATAGTGTGAGAGAGTGTGAGTGTGTGTAGATGTGAGAGAGAGAGAGAGAGAGAGAGAGAGAGAGAGAGAGAGAGAGAGAGAGAGAGAGAGAGAGAGAGAGTGAGTGTGTGTATGCACACATGATGGGGAGGGGAGAGAGAGAGTGTGTACGTGCGCACGGCAATGCATTACCAGGCCATCCTTAGAAATATGTTTGCTTGCCGTAACATCCGAATCAGAAAAAAAATGGGGCAGTCATAACAGTCCAAAAAAATGTCATTGTTGTTGAGTGCTCCTATCCTATACTCACTCCCACATGACATTCCTGTCTAATTGAAAGATGCATCTCTAAATTGTAGGCTGCATGAACAGACAACATTAGCGCAGCCTACTTCTGTTATGAATTTGCCACCGGAATAGGCCTGCATGGTTTCAAGTGAGACTTACAAAAAAGCTGAGGCAAGAAGAAGCATGTGTCTGTTTTCTTAACATGGGAAAGAGAGTGGTACTATACACTTTGACTTTCCACTGCGTTCTATAGCCTACCGCTCTGCATGACGGCCTGCTGCGTTGCTATCCATCTCTCTAAAATTCAAAGCTCGTGAACTTGTCTTAACTCAAAAGTAAAGTATTGTTTTTAGATAGCTTATGCGGGCAATTTGCAGGGATAAAATTGTTTCCTTGGTTGCTTTACAGTATGATGGTTGGCAAGTTGGCTGAAAAGACAGTGAAAAACAAAACAAAACAAAAAACCGATTGGGTCCCATTTGACTGAGATGGTTGGGTTACGGCAAACAAAAATAAGTTAAAGGATAGCCTAATAAGACAGAAGACACAGGCCTACCAGTCATGACGTGTTCAGTTCCACCGGCCAGACGGTGCATCATGTGGATTCCAGCACAGTCCATGCAGTTTGGGCTCCTAACAATCATACAAACAGATTAATCAGCATTCAGTTTGGGCTCCTCACACACACACACACACACCTCACACACACTACACCACCACCCCCCTATCTCTCTCTCCGCCACCCCCCCCCCCCCCTCACTCACTCACTCACTCACACACACACTGATCAGCATTCAGTTTGGGCTCCTGACACAGACACACACATCACACACACACACGGTTAAGTTCACTGGTTCACACACTACTCACACTAGCAAGACCACAGGTAAAATCAAGCTCTGACTGAAACAATCCTGTAACATGTAATGGCTGGCTGTGCCCTGACACAGGTTGCATTGCCGTTTGTCCAATTCAGATGAAATACTTCACAATGAATGGCCTGTTTTTGAGCATGCAATGTAGCCATTGGGTTGTCTGACAACTATTTGAACAGCAGGCTACTGTAGGATTTGCATAGAGCAAAGCAGAAAATAATTTGTGTCATTTTACACATTTATACATGACAGGACAAGATTGTAGATGAGACAGATGTGCTTAATGATACATTCTCCAGCAAGGGACAGCTAGTGAAAGGCAAAGACGACTCCTAACACACATTATGATTCATGTAAACATTCCGAAGGATTCATAAAAAGTTAAAGCTTTTTCAAAAAACGTGCCCGACAAGTCTCATAAATCATATAGGCTAAGGCTAGGCTATCATTCCTACATGCTTCTACATTCATTTCCCTGCAACATAAGCCTATACATGTATCCACATACAATTTTCAAGCGGCTCTTTAAATTTACATAAAATGTTAAGTCATTGGGCTTGTATGACCAAAAAAAGTTGTCGCAATTAACATTAAATGACTTCCATTTTGTAATGGGTAACGTTACAAGCGTCATTGTTTGCTTTCTGAAATTAGCTGACCTTCCCTGTCTATCCCTAAAAATTAAGCATTTTTATTTCCCCACGATGCACCAACATTTCACTCTTGATTTGCAATGTTTGCATTTAGCTTGGTATTCAATGAACGCATTGCGTTGCATGCAAAATACCTGCACCTACCACGAGCTGACCTCTCCTCTGATCACGCGCTTGAAGCATGTCTGCTTGGCGCAGAACTTGACAGGGCAACAAATGCAAACTTTCACACCGACACTGCTAGCCAATACCAAAAACACACCTTTATTAAAATGCTAACATTAATTTCACTTATCACTTACTTACAAGTCATGAACTAATCCCAACAGATCCGCAAGCGCCACATTTTAAACTTTGCTTACTGAAGCGGTGATCATCTTAAAGGGGGAAAAACTCATAACTTACCGATAAAAGTGCTCCTTTCTTGTCTGCAACGTGCCAGGCGGTGCAGGAGACCAGCGAGTTTCAGCTGCTCGAGACCTAAATGCGTCACAGAATTAAGTAGCGTTAGCTAACATTACGGTTAGCATGAAAAGGTATCCTAACTTAGCCTAATCTATTTTCCATCGGGATTTGCTATCTTGGCAAAGGACGTGACACGAAAATTACTCGGTCAATTTTGTCAGCTTTAGACATTTATCACCAATTCCGATGGATATACTACTCATTTCCTTGCTCAAATTATCAGATATCAAAAATTACCCTCTCGACTACCGTCATTTCGAAGACGCTAGCCTAACTCAAACTCACATGACGCAGGTTAAATTAGCATCATGGACGAACTAACTTTTATCAGCAAGGTAGCAAGTGAACCGAATTTACACGCTTGTATCAAACAAGTGACTGACAAACAAACAATAAACTTACCGTTACTCATGATCATTCCTGTTAAACTATCAAAAAACACCTGTCAAACACATGCCACTTCCCCGTAAACATGGAGTCACTTTGCAACAGCAGAGGGAGAGAAACCGAAGATCGCGTCTTCATCATTTTCTATGGTAAACTTCCGCGTCAACAAGGCTCCTATGGCTTGTTTGAATTCTTGAATGTAATACTAATCACAAGTTTTAAAATATCTTCCTAAACCGTATTTATTATTTTTTCACGCATTTTAGTGGATGAATTAAGATGCGATGAGTTAATATGCAATCGAACACAACACAATTCTAAACAACATGCGCACTATTTTGATGAAAGGGCTATGTAGTAGTCCACCACCGTGAGTCACCCCAACTTGAGGGGGAAAAAAAGATGCAGCCACCTCACATTGACAGGGGTTGCAAAACAGCAGTAAACCAGGTTAAACATGAAAAATAAGGCCTTTGACACAGTGGAACATAATTTTCTTTTTCATTCACTGAAGAAATTTGGATTTGGGAACTATTTTTGTAATGTCATCAGAGCCTTGTACAATAATGCTAATAGTTCTCTTAAACTTAAATTTGGATCTGTACTCTGTAAAAAATGAAACCCACTGCCAAGGAAATTTAATCAATTTTGACTGCAAAATCAATTCTATTTGCACAATAAAATTGTGGCTCTGCATTTACCTAAATTAATTGAGGTAATGAATCTTATAAAATCAAGGGAAATAGAATTCGTGAAAAAATATTGGAATTTCACTAAATTTCCCATTCTCAAATCAAGAAGTCAACTGTGGAAAATGTTCCTCATTTAATTAACAGCTCAGCTAGTTTTTTCCACAAAAGATTATAATACTACCATGGTTGTTATTTGTTTGACACAGAAGACCGATTAGGTTAAACCTATGTGTCGTCTTCAGACTGTGTTAGTTGATCTATACCTCAGAGTCTGGCCTACTGTATTTATGATGTTACCATACCAACCATACCATTTCTATAGTAGCCTATAACTTCAGTTCACCACAAGAAGTTTGCAGAATACATTGTTGACATTACTCACATTCTAGTTCACACCAGCTCTCGGCTATACATTTATTTCAGTCTCAACACTGCACACACACACACACACACACACACACACACACACCACCTTAGCGAAAATCTCATGTAGGCTACAGCAGTCCTTACCACTTCCTGTCTGAGGAAGCCAAAGCGGTGCCCAGGTTGTTGTTGCCTGACATCAGAGACACATAGCCTACAGTTCAGCAGCCAGATACAGTAGCCTATATTTCACTAAACAAGAGAAATGGCTTCCAGATATGGCTTAGAAGAGAATCTCCTCTGTCCCGTGTGCCATGAGATCTTTAAGGACCCCGTTAGCTTAGCATGTTGCCATAGTTTCTGTAACACATGCCTGCATCTTTGGTGGAGCCAAGGACTGAATGAATGTCCTGTCTGTAGACGACGGTCCTCAACAGAGCATCCTCCAAGGAACCTGTTGCTGAGGAGCCAGTGTGAAGAAATGGGCCTACTGGAGGGAAAAGCTTCTCATTCGGGAGCTGGAGGTGCAGCTGTGGTACTCTGTGGTCAGCACAAGGAGAAACTCAAACTCTTCTGTCTGGAGGATCAACAGCTTGTGTGTTTAGTGTGTCGAGACTCTAAGACACACAGGAGTCACATCTTCAGTCCCATAGATGAAGCTGCAACAGAACTCAGGGTAAGGAATTAAGGTTCCAATTATGATTCTAGAAGCTACTGTGTATTCTGTCAAGAATGCGCCCACTACACATTCATTGAACCTAATTAAAGCAGTGCTGGACAACTTAGTGCTGGATTCTCATGACAAAACACCATTTTTCATAGCTTTAGAAAACAGCAAATGCTGAGAAATACTATTTCTTGGTAGAATGACACACTTCAAAGACAGTCTTTGTCTGCTTAATGTGGTCTATTGTTAGAGCTAAGATGACGACCAAATTAAGGACTAATATGCTCATGTACTTGTTTATTTATATTAGGAGGAAGTTATAACCAATCTGAAGCCGCTAGAAGAGAAACTGAAGACCTTTGAAGAATACAAACACATTTGTGTCCAAACAGCAACACACATAAAGGTGAGAACATTATCACAGTAGACAGCTGACAAAATGTACGACCAGATATTAAGAATTGATATTTGTGTGTCAACACAAACTCAGGCCCAGCACACAGAGAAGCAGATCAAGGAGGAGTTTGAGAAGCTTCACCAGTTTCTATGGGATGAATGGCAGCCAGGATAGCTGCACTGAGGGAGGAAGAGGAGCAGAAGAGTCGGATTATAAAGGATGAGATTGAGAAGATGAGTAGAGACATCTCAGACCTTTCACAGAGATTCAGAGCCATAGAAGAGGCTATTGGAAGTGCCGACATCACATTCCTGCAGGTAAGAACCCGTCATGGATATGCACAGTACATACAAGTATATAGGCGCCCGTCATGGACAGCACTCATTATTGAAAGCATTGTGTAAAAACACAATCCTTGTAATTAATCCTTTTCCATTTCCGCTTTATTTTTCAGAACTACAAGAGTACAGCAAATAGGTGAGATAAAAAAGTCTGACATGTAAGATTCATTCAAAGTGTAGTAGAGTGCCCGTTTTGACACTCTCTGGCTTTCTGATTTCCGTCAATCCTCTGATTGGCAATGTAATAGCCGACAGGTGTTTGGCCGGGAAGTATAAAAACCACCGGTTACGTGGCTGAGAGGACGGCTCTGTTTGTTGTTCCCCTCCTCCTTCGGTTGATGTGGTTTTCGTCTGCATACGCTTCGTAGTTGCAGTGCTTGGTTCTCTGGCCTCGTTAGCTGCCGTAGTAGGCTCTCCCTCTTCCTTGTTCAGAGGGATTCACAAACTATTGTCGGTTGACTCCGAACTGCTGCCTGGCATTAAATTCCTTCCTGCTCGTCCAGCCGTGAATTCCAGACCGTGCTGCCAGTAAAGAGCGGGTGTTGTGCTATTCCCGTAGGACTGGCGTCCATTCCTATAGGCGTTGCTGTTTTGTCTAGCTTGTGACACGGCCTCATCTTCACTACAACTGGTCTGTCCTATGGCTCACTGGAGCTTTGTGCTACCTTGTATCTGTTGTATGTTGCCTGAGTGGTGACTGGTGCATGTTGCATGCGTGTCTGCTTGCCTTGCTTAGTAGGCTACTGCTGGGTATTATTTTTGGTTTGTTTTGTTCTGTTTTGCCCTTTTCTTTTGTGGTTGTTTTTCATTTGTGATTTTGCTCATGCGCTGCATTGCATGGCCTGCATGCTGCTTATGTCTGGTTATTGCATGTGTGACTGCAATTTGTCCGTTTGCTGTGCAGGGCTCGCATGAGCTTGGTTTGCTTTATTGTTGTTAATACTATATGTGTTGTCCTGTCCCTATTATTCTCCTCTGCTCTTGTTTCTAGGCAGGTGTGGGTGGTCCTAGAGGGAGGCCGAAGTCCCCTGGTGGCGGGTCCAGATATTGCATGCATGGTGTGCTGTGTTTATAGAGGCTGTACCTCTCGGAGTGTGAGCGTGTATGTGTGTGTGTGTGTTTCTCTTTTTGTGTGTGCAGTGCTGACCTCACAGATATCACTTGTCGTGTGCGTGCACGAGTGGTGTGGTTTGGGATAGGCCCACATTGGTGGACGGACTGCCCCCTTCAGGTAAGCCCTACCTAGCCACACTTTCCATTAATTCTTGCATCTAACGGATTCTCAATCCACCCATATTTAACGAACCTTTTAAGTCTGAATCATTTTGTATACTATTAAATAAATAAATATTTCTTGTATGTTTGCTAACTGGTGGAGTCGTCAGACTGTTTTCTCAACAGGCATTTCCCTTCCCTTTTTCCCTGACTTCCTTTCAATAAATGTGTTTAAAGGAATTCACGTCTACTGTCCGTGCATTGAACTTGTGTGGGTAACACTTTCATTTTGGTGGTCCCTGGGTGGTAATTTATAATAACCCTCTGGGGTGGCGTAGTCGACTATATTTAGGGGACTTACACTCCCCTTCCCTTACCGCTTTGCCACAAAAGTAAAGAAAAAATGTATCTACAAGTAGGCCTAGTATAGCGTTTTCAGAGATGCTGATTACAAAGTGCTTTGACAGGTAAAGAATAAATAAATGAAGGTGATACATAAGACAAGGTAGAGAGAATAAGATAATAATAATAATAATATAGAGCACTATCAGAGACACAGACTACACACAAAAATACATACAGTACATAACTAAAACATTTATGAAAATGGATTATTATGGAGTCAACAACCTCAATTTTATATTTTTCTTAGCTTTCTTTGCTTATCATACAGTAGGTGCTTGAATGTAAAACTAGTAGTGCTGTCAAGCGATTAATCACATTTTTTCCGTAGTTAACTCATAATTAATCGCGATTAATCGCAAATTTCTTTCTATTCTAAATGTCCCTCGATTTCTTTTTGTCCCATTTTTATTTATTTATTTTCATTTTAATGCTGTTATCAGCATTAATTGGTGGGGGTGAATACCAATTTAAAAGAAAAGAAAACCCAGTTACAGCATCAGAAATTATTAACATGTTCAAGTACTGCCAGAGAGATGTTGATGTCTTTTATGTTGCTAGTTCACATGTTTACAAAAAAAAAAAAAAAAAACATGGATGGTGGCCCTTTAAATTATACTAACCTATATCTTAAAGAGGCTCAATGAAAATATGGCATTATTGTCTACATGAGTAAACCTACAGTACATTGCATGAGCATACCTTTAAAATGCATTTTGCCATATTGGCAATTGCCCTGCAAGAAGCTCTCATTTTAGTGACAAGGTCATACGTTCAGAATCAGGTGGGCTATAGGCTATGCCTCTCCTTTGCACAAATTCTCTCTCTCAGTTGCGCTCCGACCTGTTTCACCTCTCTCACTCGCGCTGCAATTTTGAAACTTATATTAGCCTATTTGCGGGGTATTCAGTTCAAGAGAAGGGATTTCTAAGTGACAACATTAATCCTCAAGCTAGTTAACAACCTAAATATGCGAACATGCGAGTGAGCGTCAAAGATTGTGTCGGTAAAATATTTGTTTTCACTGACATCAAATGACGCTCACAAACATTTTCTCTCTCAGTTGCGCTCCGACCTTCACCTCTCTCACTCGCGCTGCAATTTTGAAACTGATATTAGCCTATTTGCGGGGTATTCAGTTCAAGAGAAGGAATTTGTAAGTGATAACATTAATCCTCTATCTAATTAACAACCTAAATATGCGAACATGCGAGTGAACGTCAACGATTGTGTCGGTAAAATATTTATTTTCACTGACATCGGAGCAGCAGAGCAGAGTGCAGACACATCTACACCCGTGTGTGGAGTGTGTGTGTAGGCTACTGTAGGCATGAGTAGCCTAGGTCCTAGGCTAAGCAGTAGGCCTACTTCAAGCCTAGTGCAAACACAGGACATACTGAAACGTCGGGAGGTGTTGGAATGTCGGAGATATATTTTTTTTCACATTCCATTGATAATGGCGGGTCAAATGCGTTAATCGCGCGTTAAAAAAATTGACGCGTTAAAATGGGTTTGCGTTAACGCCGTTATTAACGCGTTAAACTGACAGCACTAAAAACTAGATAGCAATTCTTTGGCATTACATTCCATAGCTTATGCTAAGCTAAAGCTAAATTTGGGGTTGCCAGGCTACGAAAACACATGTACTGAGAACAAAATGCTTTTACCCACATATGTAACTCCCGGTAAAACTATGAATGATTTCATATCCCTTTAAGACTATCCCTTTAAGACAGGGAGAGAACACAGGAAAAAGATGGGCCTACCCTTTAGCCTGCTTGAAAATGTCTTCAGCCGCCTCTTAAAGAGGTCCACAGAGCCAGCAAGCCTGAGCTGAGTGGGAAGAACATTCCATAACTTCAAAAGTTCTGTCACAACGAGTCTTTAGTGATGGGGTGAACAGTAGGCTAGATTTTGGTTGTTAGATCTGGGTAGGGAGTGTGTGGGTGTGTGTTGCTGGATAAGGTCTGCACAATAGACAGGTGCTTGGCCATGCAGTGACTTCGAAGTGATGGTAAGGATCTTGAAGTTTACTTTTACATTACATTTATGCATTTAGCAGACGCTTTTATCCAAAGCGACTTACATTTGTCAATTATCAACTTCAGGGCAAGTCTCCCCTAGAGGGACTTAGGGTTAAGTGCCTTGCTCAAGGGCACAACGGCGGCAGCCGGGATTTGAACCCACAACTTGTAGACTACTAGCCCACTATGCTACCACCGCCCATAATGTAAGCCTACTGTCCATGCCCATCACCTTATGAGCAGTGTCCGCTAGTGTGAAGGTGTACCAGAGGCGATTCTAGGTTCTGAACTTTAGGGGGGCTCAGTCCCCAGAGTTGATAGTGGCTCCTGGTTTGAACATCATGCTTTCCAATGCTTAGATTTATGCATTTTTAATCATAACAACCAGCTACGAAATCGATCCAACCACAAGCACTGACAAGCAGGAATTGGGTTTTTCATGGACATCATATTGCTAATGTCACAGAATAGGTCTACCCAGCAGTTGTGAATCAAATATGGTATATTATTTGATAAAGAAGGGTAGACTAGTCTAAAAAAAATTAAGTTGAAAGCATGAATTTTAATATTTTATTCCTAGTTTATTGCGCAAAGAAGAATGAAGGTGCAATAAGGCTGCATAATATTACTTTCTATCAGGGGTAGTCCTAACCTCTATGAAGTCCTGGGTGAACAGGCACCTTATCTGTCACCCCCCCTATTGCACAGGTATGGCCCTTGGTAATAGAAAATTCATCTGTTCAAATTGTAGGTCTATCATAATGTCCAGTATTTTTTTTTGTTTTGTTTTATTTCTTGAGCTCTTGGGTACTAGATGGAACTCCAGCAGCCAATTAAGCCACCAGATAAAGATAGTTGTCTGTAAAAATATAGGCGATCTTTAAACTGAAATTGAACCCTGTATTGTCGAGCAAGTACATCACAAGTGGTATCAGTGAATTCTAGTTGTCTAGTTTAATTTAATACCAAATACTCCCATTGTAGGATCAGATATACCCATACCAAAGCTTCCAAAAGACAATGAAGCAAACAATTAATTTTTTTGGCGCTCTCGTGCACAAAAAAAAAAAAAAACGGAGTGTACCTGCAGGGCTCTAGAGTGCGACCAATTTGGTCGCACATGCGACTTAATTTTTCAGTAGTGCGACTAATAAAAAACGGAGGTCGCACCGGTGCGACCAGCCTTTCAGGGAAAGATGCAACTCCGAATGTCTATATGGGCTCTGCCTAGGCCCCCACATCGAATTAAAGAAAGGCGGAACCTTCATCTGGTTGGCCGTAGTCCTGTGTGTGTGTGTGTGTGTGTGTGTGTGTGTGTGTGTGTGTGTGTGTGTGTGTGTGTGTGTGTGTGTGTGTGTGCGCGCGCGCGCGCGCGTGTCTTACCTACCAGCTAGCTACTAAACTAGATGAGAGAAGCCAGTGTGTTATGATACGATAAGATATGACTAGGGCAAAAATGTAATGCACTGCATCTACTGTAGGCTAAAGAGTGCGGAAAGGTGATGGTTGGTAATAGTTCATTTGCCAGTGCCATATTCCCATTATTGATGATTACCGAGTAGGCCTAGGCTACCAACCCCTCCCGTCTGGGTGGCACAGGTCCGGGGAAATTAAAACAGAACAGTTGCAGTTGCAGCAACCAGTTGCAGCTGAGTTGCAGTTTTAATTTATGTCTTATAGAGTAGCCACTTTACCGTTTTTCATCCTTATTGGTTGTCTGACCATGAAAACTAGCTCACTCGATATCAGCATTTTCAATTGACAATTTTCTCCTTGCCAATCCATTTAGCGAATTTTACCGCATTTTTACCGCGGACCCGCGACAATGGCCTTTCAACCTCTTTGCCGGTTTAGCAAACGCAGGTCTTGTATTTAATTTCAGCACTATCTTTTTCAAACAGTTCAGGTGTCTACGCTATGTTCAGTAGACAGGTAGGGTCTAAGCTTTCTTTCTCTCACCCCAACGAATCTAAGAGACTTTTTCCTTAAAAGGGCAACAGCATTAAAAGGGCAACAGCATAAAAAAAGATCTATTTAATTGTTATTCTGTTCATATTATACCTAAATGGTAAATGTATGACTTCTGCAGCAGTAGATACATTATTGCAATAATATTTCCCTTTTGTGGAACAGGCATAGAGATGGGTGCAGACAGGTGGGACCCACATTTAAAATGGTTAAAATGTCAAACACTTCCTACAACCCTTGACATAATAATAATAATAATAATAATAATAATAATAATAATAATAATAATATTATTATTATTACAACAACAACAGCCACCACTATTTTAAAACCTTGTAAAATGCGATGGAATGTCTTCGCAAATTTGGTTGCACCTAACTTTTGTGCTGGTGCACCCAAGAAAAAAAGTTGGGCGCACCAGTGCAACCAGTGCAAAAAGTTAGTCTAGAGCCCTGACCTGATTTTTAGGGGGGTTGAGGTAAATTTCAGGGGGGCTTGAGCCCCCCTAAAAATGGCCTAAAATCGCCACTGAGGTGTACAATGTGATTAATAAGAACAACGGACTTAAAAACTGACAATGTGCTCGCACAGAATAGCAATGACAGCAAGCGGCAGTCGCGAATGCACGGTGCGCCGTCTGCATGATAGGGCTCTAAGACTGAGGGAGTGTCCTGCATTATCTGGGTACTGGACTGAGTAAATAAGTAAGTAAGTCTACTTGCCAGATAGACCAGCAGAGCCAGTTAGTCTGGAGTCTACATTCATAAAACATTTCATCAGAACAGGGACTGTACAGTTGGATGGATAAGGAAATGTTTTTCAGACAAGGAATTGTACGCTTAGTGGAGAAATACAATAGTTGTCCTTGACTACTATGGGCGTTGTGATTACTTGGTCTGAGTCTCAATGAACAGATAATTGCTGGATCTTCAGGTGAGAGAGGCGGAGCATCGAGATGTCAAAAGAGAAACCTCACCTGAGCCATTTGAAGACAGGCCAGTGTAGTTACCGTAATCTACAGTAGCGCTTGAGAAAATGGCCTCTACAGGGGACTGGGACTCGGACCTGGACTCTGAGGTGAGAACATTGTGCTATAAGACGACAGTTTTGATGGAGGAATAGCTTATGAGATGCACACTCCAATAGAGGCGCTGTCTGTCTTTACACTAATGCAACCACACCAGCCTTGAATTTTGTTGTTTATGAAGAAGCACCAAAAAACACAATGTATGGTAAAGCAGTGTGTGTGTGTGTGTGTGTGTGTGTGTGAGAGAGAGAGAGAGAGAGAGAGAGAGAGAGAGAGAGAGAGAGAGAGAGAGAATATACACATAATATGCAGCTTGAACATATCCCAGTATATACATATGTTTAGGCAATTTCCATCTATGTTAAAAAAATATTTCCAATATTTCAAATATAACCTAACTAAATATTCAATATTAGCCACTTGTTGCTTTTGGTACTAGCTGTCAGCCACATATAGGGTAATGGCTTGGCTTGGAATACTTGACATTGAACTACCTGAGTATTACACCAGAATGAGAATAGTTCCATGGCATATCAGTTTAGAAAATAGCCACATTTCATTTTCAGTCGTTCTTAGTACATCTTGTAGTAGAGACTTTTAAGCTAAATGCTATTATATGGGTGAGATGACTCTGAAGGATTCAATGATATATGCTAACCCCAAGCTAAAAACACTAGCCTACCGTCAAAGTAAAACCATTAAGTGCATGTAAACATCCTAACTGTGATCTGTCTCTGTTTCAGGAAGACACAATGGCAACTGGGGGCTCAGGTAAAAGATACTGCATTCTCTGAGTGTGTGTGTGTGTGTGTGTGTGTGTGTGTGTGTGTGTGTGTGTGTGTGTGTGTGTTTGTGTCTGTGTTTCAGTGTATGTGTGCATTTTTTGCACAGCATGATCAAACACACCTCAGCCAGGTCAAAGTAATACAAACTTTGGCTCAGGTAAGAGATACTGCCTTCTGTGCTCTCTCTCTCTCTCTCTCTCTCTCTCTCTCTCTCTCTCTCTCTCTCTCTCTCTGTGTGTGTGTGTGTGTGTGTGTGTGTGTGTGTGTGTCTATGTGTGTCTGCCTGTCTTTGAGTGTGTGCATTTTTTGCAGAGCATCAAACACAGCCAGGTCAAAGTAATACAAACTTTGTGTGTGTGTGTGTGTGTGTGTGTGTGTGTGTGTGTGTGTACATACAATAATGGTATCGGTGTGTTTGTGTATGGGTGTACATAATGTAGTCTGTGTGTGTGTGTGTGCGCGCGCGTGTGTACATGTAGTCAGTGTGTGTTTGTGTGTGTATGGGCGTACATAATGCAGTCTGTGTGTGTGTGTGTGTGTGTGTGTGTGTATGTGTGTGTACATAATGTAGTCAGTGTGTGTTCATGTTTGTGTGTGTATGGGTGTACATGATGAGTGTGTGTTTGTTTGTGTATCATATCAGTACTGTCTTGCACACTTCAGGCCACTCAGCATAATACAGTCATGTGTGTGTGTGTGTGGGTGGGTGGGTGGGTGTATGAGAGAGAGAGAGACTGAGAGAGCCTGTGTGTGTATGTGAGACAGAGAGAGAGAGAGAGTTGGACCACTCACAACATTAAACAGTGCAAACATAATGCAGTCTCTCTGTGTGTGTGTGTGCGTATCTGTATGTATGTATGTGTGTGTGAGAGTTCAATTCAATTCAATTTTATTTGTACAGCGCTCAAATACAGTGCATTGTCTCGCGGCGCTTTACAGACAGTACGGGAAGCATCCATGAGTGACAGGGGCAAGAAAAAACTCCCTTGGCTTTACTAATAATTTGTTTTTAGGAAGAAACCTTGGGCAAATCCACGCCTAATGGACTTGGCCTACCTGCCTGGGGCCCAATAAAGTATCCATAGTCAGTCGTCTGATGCATAGATTAACCATGGTTTACACAGAACAGCATGAGTACTGAATGTAGTATGAGTTAATAAACACATAGTTTGTGTGACAGTCAATAGGGTAGAAAGGTCAGGGGATGGAGTAGGGCTGGGCGATATTTTCCCATATTGAACGATCTCGATTTTTAATCACGATCATGAATGATATGATGTAACACCCCCCCCCCCCCAAAAAAAGTAATAATTAATTAATTAATTGATTAAATGAAATTCAATTTTATTCAATTAAATAATGAATCAATAAATTAATTAATTATTAATTAATCAATTAATTAACTAATAAATTAAACACTGATATAGGCTTTTCTACTGATCTTGTCATTGGCTCATAGGCCTATGCAATTGCAAAAGGCCTACAGATACTGCAATTCATTGATCTAATTTCTTGCAATTATGGTATCCCAAAATGCACAAACTTTCATAAACTGTCTTTCAAATAAGTATAGTAGAAACATTATACACAAATTTCTACCAGGTGAAATATGGTGTGATGAGCATAACATTACTTAAATTCAGGGTGAAATGCATTTACTGATTTCATTCGCTCTGCAGGAGGCTCTCATTTTAATTAATTAATTGATTTCATGTTAGACAAAGATAGTCTTTGCGTCTGCATAACTACTATAGAGGACGGATGTCCAACACTCCTGAAGTTGAAGATGACAAACGTCGAAAAAACTTTTATGTCTCGCATAAGGGTGAATGGGAACCTTGCAACCGCTAAATGTGCCCCACTGTTTCTCCCTTCCTCGCCTGTTATACCGTCAAAAACACTCTACTTGCTCACTCGCAATTTAATGAATTTTAACGATCGCGCAAGACTTTCATTTGTGGCTGTCCGTGTGCCAACATCTAACAATGGAATATGATCCCAGAATTTCCTGAAGACGATAGAAATGCGTGTGTCTTCATAAATACCCAAAATGACGGCTAAGTTCTCTCTGGTAAAGTTAGGCTTGCTCACAGCGGTGCAGGGAAGTTGAGAACCACAGACAGGCCTTACCGTGGGGTGGGCTACAGCGAGGGTTGTGCTCAACATTGAGCCGCGCCCACATTGAGGTTGCAAGTCCGCAGCTGGCGGTACTTGGAGAAGTCGGATTGTTAGCAGCAGTAGGCGCACCTTTCCAACTGCATGAAACGCACGTGATCGAGAAAATATGCCCTCAGCTGATCACCGTGATCGAACTGAATTGATCGCGATCCCTAATCGCCCAGCCTTAGGATGGAGTCAGTAGTTGGGGTGGCATTAGAGTTCATTGGGTGTGGGTCGCCATCTAGGTAGTGGTCATCAGAAGGCCGTCAGGCCAGATCCAACATGGGGCCTCCCAGATTTTTAACCTTTAACTGCTAAGTGAGCTATGATGGTGAAGTGAGGTGTCTTTCAGTTGTTTAGAGGCAATCATCATAACTTCAGTTTTGTCTGAGTTCAAGCATAAGAATTTTTTTGACATGCAAACTTTAATGTCTTCAAGTCAGGTATTGAGTGTGGTTGTCGGAGTGCAGTTGCTAGGGTTCATAGAGAGATATAGCTGTGTATTATCTGCATATGAGTGAAATGCAATACCATGTTTCCTAATGATTGCACCCAGAGGTAACATATAGAGAGAGAACAGCAAGGGGCCCAGTACTGAGCCTTGCGGAACGCCATATTTAACTTTAGCATGATAAGATGAGACGTTATGAGCGTGTACAAATTGTTATCGATCAGTGAGGTAAGATTTGAACCAAGCTAATGCTGCATTTCTGATGCCTATCATATGTTCAAGTCTGTGAAGTAGGATATCGTGGTCAATAGTGTCGAAAGCTGCACTAAGATCAAGTAAAATTAATATGGATATATTGTCATTATCCATGGAATGAAGGAGGTCATTGAAGACTCTAACTAAGGCTGTGTCAGTGCTGTGGTTAGCTCTGAAACCTGATTGGAAGACTTCCTGGATTTTGTTCTCGTCTAGGAAACGACAAATTTGTTTGAACAAAATTTTTTCTGGTAGTTTGGATATAAATGGAAGGTCGGATATAGGTCTATAATTAGCCAGAATATCAGGGTCAAGGTTTTTTAATCAATGGCTTAATGGCTGATGTCTTGAAAGTAGTTGTACATGTCCCTCTAGGAGTGAGCTATTGATAATTTCAAGTAATGTCTCAGCCAGCGGCATAAAGGCTGCCTGAGGAGGTGAGTAGGAATAGGATCAAGTAGTCATGTTGACGCCTTGGCCAGTGATGCAGCCAGTATGTGTGTGTGTGTGTGTGTGTGTGTGTGTGTTTCACATCAGTTCTGTCTTAAATACAGCGAGGCTACTCACAACATACATTATTAATACAGTATCTGTGTGTGTGTGTGTGTGTGTGTTTGTGTTTGCATGTGTTTGTCTGTTTGTGTATGTGTGTCATTAACACTGCTGTTTCCCCTACAGGTTTTAAACTGGTCATTCCTGGTCATGCTGTGCTAGAGTGTTATGATGGTGATGATGTCATACTGCGCTGTCACCTGTTTCCTGAAACCAGTGCTGTTGCCATGGAGATCAGGTGGTTTAAGAAGACAGACTGTATCTACCTGTATAAGAATGGTCATGTGATAGAGGGGAGGGGCTATGAGGGCAGAGTGAGTGTGGACCCCGAGGAGCTGCAGAGAGGAGGCGTGTCTCTCAGGCTGAGGGGATGGAGAGGGAGGGACGCTGGAGTTTACACCTGCCAGGTCATCAGCGGAGACAACATGGAGGAGCGAAGAGTCGAGTTGTCAACCCGTAAGTCTGTCTGTCCGTTTCTCTGCTGGAAAGAGTTCAGTGCTGCTATTCATGACACTGCACTACTCTCTCACCTTCACAAACACACACACACACATACCTAATGGCAGCCCATCACAGTGTAACACAGCTCAATAGAACATAATACAACACACACACGGCAACCCATCAGAGCTTAAACACAACATAGCTCAATAGAACCCCCCCCCCCGCCACACACACACACACACACACACAGAGAGACGAGGTGGTGTTTCTGTTTCTGTGCTGCCACTGCATTACTCTTTTCTGCATCACACTTATACACACACACAAACACACACATACTGTGACTTTGGCCCCACTGGTCCTCATTAATGATCTCATCTCTGCTTCTGGTTTCTTTAGGTTGGAAAGGTCTTGCAGTAGGTAAGTACCAGAGAGGAGTTGGTGTGTTTGGGTTTCTTTAGGAGGGAGGGGGTCATCATGGTCATCAGGCCTGGGAAGATGATGTGTTACTGACAGTCTGCAGTGGACTCACACACTCATCATGGAACACACACACACACACACACACACTGTAGCGAAGGGAAAGAACAGTGACCCCGATCGGTCTCGAACCCGGATCTCCAGGGTGCTAAATGTGCAACTTGACCACGACGCCAAAGAGCCAGGCTCGTTGGTATGGCAGTCAGAGCGTATACTCAACCGTAGTGACGGTACTCCGTCTCTCCGTCACACACACACACACACACACACACACACACACACACACACATTCACACACACACTAACTGTATTGTCAGTGTTGATATTGTATGTCCTCATGTAATGTGTGAGTTTGTCTCAACTGGTCCTCATTAATGATCTCATCTCTGCTTCTGGTTTCTTTAGGTGGTGTATTTGGTAAGTACCAGAGAGGAGTTGGTGTGTCATCATGGTCATCAGGCCTGGGAAGATGATGTGTTACTGACAGTCTGCAGTGTACTCACACACTCTTCATGGAACACACACACACACACTCTCACACACACACACACACACACACACACACACACACACACACACACACACACACACACTCACTCACACGCACACTCACACGCACTTACTTACTCACACACACACAAACACACTGACTGTTTTGTCAATGTTGATATTGTATGTCCTCATGTAATGTGTGAGTTTGTCTCCATTGGTCCTCATTAATGATCTCATCTCTGCTTCTGGTTTCTTTAGCTGCTGCACCAGGTAAGTACCAGAGAGGAGTTGGTGTGTTTGGGTTTCTTTGGGGGGGAGGGGGGTCTCACACACACACACACACACACACACACTGTAAATACCAGAGAGTTGGTGTGTTTGGGTTTCTTTAGGAGGGAGGGGGGTCATCATGGTCTTCAGGCCTGGGAAGATGATGTGTTACTGACAGTCTGCAGTGTACTCACACACTCATCATGGAACACACACACACACACACACACACACACACACCAACAAAAAAATACACATGCACACTTACTCTTACTCATCTGTGTACTGTTGAAGCTAAAGACACACACACATACACACACTCATTCTTTCGCTCTCTCTATCTGTCTCTCACACACACATATGTCTACAGTTTGTGTGTGTGTGTGTGTGTGTGTGTGTGTGTGCGTTGCTCATCTCTCTACTCTGGTATTACAGGGGAGATCACTGCTGAAGAGAGGAAGGAAATGGAGGAATCTGTCCAGTCTCTGGGTGAGTGAAAGATGATTGGTGGAGATGTGATGAGTGATGAGGAGAGATGATTGGTGGAGATGTGATGAGTGATGGGGAGTGATGATTGGTGGACATGTGATGAGTGATGAGGAGAGATGATTGGTGGAGATGTGATGAGTGATGAGGAGAGATGATTGGTGGAGATGTGATGAGTGATGGGGAGATGATTGGTGGAGATGTGATGAGTGATGAGGAGAGATGATTGGTGGAGATGTGATGAGTGATGAGGAGAGATGATTGGTGGAGATGTGATGAGTGATGGGGAGTGATGATTGGTGGACATGTGATGAGTGATGGGGAGAATTGATTGGTGGAGATGTGATGAGTGATGAGGAGAGATGATTGGTGGAGATGTGATGAGTGAGAGATGATTGGTGGAGATGTTATGAGTGATGGGGAGAGATGATTGGTGGAGATGAAGAGTAATATCAGATGAGGTGGAATGTATTTCTCTATAGGCTACGACCAGGGGGTCAAGAGCGCGCAGATTAGCGGAGGCACGTTAGCATATGCTAACGAGTATGGCGTCCTACCTTTGAACCAGGCAGTTCATGCATGTTCGGCATGAGCACATGCACATACAAATTGGTGGATGGCTACATGTCCGGCGCCTACAGCTAATTGCTCTCTTTGCTTATTTCTTGAGGAGCTTATGAAAAAAATGTATATTGTCATGCATGTTCTAAAACTTCAAACAGGTTCTCGACAAACTTTCTTCTTTGTGTTGTGCATCATCACCACTGTCTGGACTGAAGAATTATTGTTTTTGCAAAGAGTTTCAACGTGAGTCAATGCATCATTTCCATCTTTGGAAACTCCAGTGTCAATCAATTTCCAGTCTCCAGTATCAATTTGCATTATTTGCTAGCCTAGCCTTGGTCAGTCAGTTCTATGGAGTTAGTCGCTGTCTCCAGTTTATATAAACTCCTTGGCTATGACAGACAGATAGATAGAAAGGTGCTCTCAACGTCATGTGGAAAATAAAACTGGGATTTCACCAGTAATGGGGTATGATTTAAGTGTTTTGCACATCAATGGATTTTATTTATTTATATCTGCATGCTATTAGTGTGTTTGCTTCGGCTGCTGTTGATATTGTTAAGTTTTCTTCCTCTTATTAGTGTGCTTGCTCAAGCACACAGCAGCTGAAGGCTGTAGGCGTTTGGGATAGAGGCGCGGTTCAAACGCCGAAACGTTGGGCCCGATCTGGAATAGGGTGCTTGTATTCTGGATTCCGGCTGAAAAAAAGGGGGTTTAAAACTGGGATTGTAGTGACAAAATCAAGTTTTAAACCATGTAGAAACTCTGAATATGGTTGAAAATTATGTCAAAATGTAGAGGAGAAATTTCATGGCGCTCTGTAAATCATGTAAAAGGCACTTCTAGCCAGGGGAAGAGTGAGAGCTGCGGGGATACTGAAGATGAAACGTGCCAGCTTTGAGAGAGAGTTTTGATTTTGTACAGGCCTTGTTTCAGTTTCTTCTCTACATCACTTGTCTTCCTCATGCTGTCACTAGGCTAGCTCCCGCAGTGTTTTTAAGTTGTCCGCGAGATTTGTGGGACCCAACGGGACCCAATCCCAATGCAGATCTCTACTCTGCACTGGTAAACAATGCAGGTTCTGTTGGTAAGAGACCCAGGCAGACACAACCATGCAAACAAAACCTGCTAGACAACAAACACACACACACACACACACACACACACACACACAGGAAAACAAATACAGTCAAAGGTGATGCTACGTCCCAGGAACCACCCCCACAATGATGACCAACCACTCAACTTAGCACCCAAAATGATCAACATGGCAACCAGCATAGCAACCGACATGTCCGCCCTAGCAACGGCCTAGTAACAGCTTCCAGCGGCCTTGTAATGTCTTAAGACAGTGGTTTTCAAAGTGGGTGCCGGGGCCCCCTGGGGGGCCGCGAGGTGGTGCCAGGGGGGGCGCCGGAAGATGGAGAAAAAAAAAATAATACGTGAAATTATTTTATTGAATTAAAAATAATTTAAAAATATTCCTGTTTGCGTATAACTGCATTATGATAATCATTCACATAAAACTTACAAATAATATTTTTAAACCATGTATGTCTTTCTAATTGGTTGGCATATCCATGTGTTGGAGTAGATTCTACCTATGTTCGGATGGGGCCATAGCTATGACAGGGAGACACCGCAGAGTGACAGCGCTAATTAAACAGAAAGCCCCGCACATCGTTTTGACACACTGTATGCTCCATCTCGAAGCCCTTATGGCCAAGCGCATCGATGACGAGCTTAACCAAGTACTGCAGGAGACCTCGCAGGTGGTTAACTTTATTAAAACTCGACCCTAGAAGGACCGACTCCTTGGCATTCTGTGTGACGAAATGGGAGCTCCGTTCAAAGAATTGCTGCTTCATTCAAATGTACACTGGCTTTCGCAAGGGGCAGTTTTGAACCGTGTAGCCCTATACAACGCATGTCACATATAAGGGGGGCCTCAGCTGCTTTGGCATGGTAAATGATGATCTAGCAATTAATACAGCAACCAACATGATCAACGTAGCAACCAGCATAGCAACCGACATGTCCGCCCTAGCAACGGCCCAGCAACAGCTTCCAGCGGCCTTGTAATGTTTTAGGAACCACTCCAACAATGATGATCTAGCAATGAACATAGCTACCAACATGATCAACGTACCAACCAGCATAGCAACCGACATGTCCGCCCTAGCAACGGCCTCCAGCGGCCTTGTAATGTCTTGGGAACCACTCCAACAATGATGATCTAGCAATGAACATAACATCCAACATGATCAACGTAGCAACCAGCGTAGCAACCGACATGTCCGCTCCCTAGCAACGCCTTAGCAACAGCTTCCAGTGGCCTTGTAATGTCTTTGGAAACACTCCAACAATGATGGTTTCGCAATGAACATAACATCCAACATGATCAATGTAGCAACCAGCATAGCAACTGACATGTCTGCCCTAGCAACGGCCTAGCAACAACCGTAAGCAAACTTGCAACCTCATAGGAGCAGCTTCCACATTGATGACATAGAAAGCAACATTGCAAGCAACATGATCAACGTAGCAACCAGCGTAGCAACCGCCATGTCTGCCATAGCAACGGCCTAGCAACAGCCTCAATGTCTTAGCAACTATGTCAGATTTTAGTTCTATAGCGAGATATTTGTGCACAAAAATTTTACTTTCATAAAACACATACACACACACACAGACTAATGTCAACACACACACACACACACTGAAAAAAAGATACAATCAAAGGAGATTTCACGCAGCAAACACACAACACAGACAGACACACACACACACACACACACGCACACACATTAAAGGGACACCAGGCAACGTTTTACTGTTAATTTACCAGCCTCGAAGTCACTTTGATGATTAAATGGTTCATTACGGGGTGACCGATGGCTCTCTCGTCAGACTCAAGCATTTGTTTCGCGGTAATCCCGCTTGCAGTTTGGTAGAGTGTCGGGTCCACGAAATAGAAACTGAAAGTAGGTATAACTGAAATCGCATTTATTACCGGCTTGTCAGACAACGTAACACACAAAAAATATCATCTCTGGTTTGTACTCGATTGTTGAGAATGTGTAATGCAGTTGTATTTTTTCGAATATTTCGGCAACTGTAGGTGGAGCTCCGGAGATAGAAAACCGTAGTCCTGCCTGGTGTCCCTTTAAGGCAGACACACACACACTGAGCCAATCAGAATGTACCAAGCCTCCGTCATACAAGAAGTGTGCTCATATCTTGGCAACAGTTTGTTGTATCAAGACTAATTTTGGTATTATCACTTGGGACCCTTTCTTGACTACGTCCAATAGAGTTGAGCCCATTTGACCACTACAGGGCGCAATAGCTATCGAAACAAACTGTTTTAAGTTTATATGTTGTAATATGTTTGGCGCTTTGCTTTTAGACTTGGCGTGAGGGTGTATGGCCTCGTCTCTGATGTTGTCTCAATCATTTTGTGTTGTCGGTCTCGTTGTGGCGGGTTTCAGCAAGCACACTCCAGCAGTTTCTCTAAGGAAATGCAATCAAGTTCATACTGAAATGTTATTCATGGTAATGTATTCTAGATTTTTGAAGTGAAGTGCCTGATATAGTACTGCCTTAATTGTCATGTTTCTATGGTGATGTGCCAGTTTAAGTACTGGTCTTGTCTGTGTGTTGTTACCTCTGCCAAGGAGGTTATGTTTAAGCCTGCGTCTCTGTGTGTCTCTGTCTGTGTACAATATAACTTGAAAAGTACTGCATGGATTTGAATGAAAATTTCAGACGTGTATATTAGGACAAGTAAGAACGGATTCAATTTTGATGGCGATTGGTGATCCAGAACACCATCTGGAATTTATATTGTGACCACATTACCTTGGCGGATGTTTAAGGGCAAAATTCCACACTGTGGTAAAGTTTTCAATACACATAGAAGATATAATAGGACTTGTGAAAGATATGGAAACATGTAGATTCATAGCAGAGTCTTTTCCTATTTGATTGTTTTCCCATATAATCAGTTTTCCCAATAAGCGTTGGCTTTGAGGCTGGTTGGTGTGTGATGCAACGGGAACAACAGTTCAGTCTAAAGAACATGTACGTAAATCCTATGGAATCAACAATGGATGCTCTAATTAAACGCCTCCGGCAAAATAGACCGTCAAAGTCGCAGAATTGCGACATGCATGTTGCTGTTTTTAAAGTGTCATTACTCCTAATCTAACGTTTCATTTTGCTTAAACTCACCTCTCTTTATTAGCAGACATGTCCTACTTTGAAAATCCTGAAAAAACTTTGTGTCCAATTCAAAAATATTTAGTGACAGTTTGCGCATTCACGTGTAAGTAAGTGTAGGGTGTCCCAATACTTTCAGGACCGAGGGATAGTGCCATTCAGCCCTTCAAATCGCCGCTTCAAACGGAGGGAGGTCGGGTGCAGACTTCGAACGAAGTGAAGTTGAAGTGAAGATGAAATTACCCATGATTCTTTACGAACTCAATCAGCTAAACAAAAAGATTGAGTGTCGGTAGCCGATCTGTGTCCGAATGCACGAGCTGTGTCCCGTTCTCTCAGCTCTGGATAAGAACCTCAAAAATATAGCTACTATTGCAATTAAGCATGTATACATATTTTTTAATGTCGGGATATCTTAGTTTGAGGTAAATACAGTTGAATTCCGCACAGGTGTGTCAAAACATGACTATTAAAAAGATCGATATTTTTCAAAGTGCGCGTGTCGGTACCCGATCTGTGTCCGAATGCACGAGCTGTGTCCCGTTGTCTCAGCTCTGGATAAGAACTTCAAAAAGATAGTTGGTGTTCATTGGTGTGATAAAACATGACTATTAAAAAGGTCGATATTTTTCAAAGTGCACAAATCTTTCAACAGAATTACCAGATCCTCTCATGTGGGTGATTTTCTCAATGATAATTTGTGGATGACGGCTTTTGAACAGTTTATGCCGGTTTAGAGCCTTATGTGTTCAGACGCGTAAAACAGGTGAAGACGTTTTTTGGCGAAGTGTTGTCCCATTTATTAGGGGAAGATCTGCACTTCTCATTACACAATTGAGGGGTGTCTCATCTTGGAGGAAACTCGAAAACGAGTGCTAGTGTTAGGGTAGAGAAATGGGACTGGGCCTTAGTGATCTCATGTTGCTGTTGTCAAAGTCTCATAACTGCTAATCTAACATTTCATTTTGCATAAACTCACCTAGTAATTAGCAGACATGTCCTACTTTGATATAATCCTGAAAAAACTTTGTGTCCAATTTAAAAATATTTAGTGAGAGGCATTTGAAAAAGTAGGCTATATGAAACCTGGAGCTCTTTAAGGTTAGCTCTGTGATAGGATTGGGATTTTGTGTGCTTGTGTAATACCCTCCCTACGGGGAGACAGTGACTATGCCACCCCTTAAGTTATACCTAGAATTAGGGGAACTCTGAAGCAGAAAACAGCACTACCACTGATTACAAATAGAACATCTTTTTTATTTATAAATATCTGTAAAGTTCATTTCCTTTCTTTTGTTTTGTTAAGGTAAAAATGGTACACAATTACACAATAAGACAGACTATAACAAGACATGGACACCACCTAGTGGCTGCAATTATCACAGTCTCTAGCGCAGCCTATTAGTTATTCCAGAGCGCTTAAGTCAGACACAGTAGAGAACGTGATTCAATTGTACACGGCAATTCAAGTGTTAAAACACAGCATATGTTCAATACACTACAAACTCCACCACAAGAATACACAGCAAATAGGCTATTAATTCACGGGCAAAGCCCCACACCACCCTTATAGATGAAGGCCCTTAAATACTACAAGGCCGGCTAGATGAGCGAATAGGCCAGCCATAACGAAGAGACATAAAACACAAACAAGGAAACGGGAAACAAAGAAAATAAATTAAAGTAGCCAGCCAGCGCGCCCCCTTCTCTACGTGCGCAGCTGACTAGCTACTAAAAAAGGAATAACCATACATAGGAATATACAATCCTTGAGCAGAGCGCAAATAAAACAAAACAAAACAAAACAAAACAACTAAAGTAAAACAAACAGCGGCTAGTAGCGTTAATGCGTGAACCCACTGGTTCTAGAAGAAACAAGACAATATTCTCGCATTATAATACATACGCTCATTGGAGCAGGAATAAAGTGCATTTAAGTCATACATGGAGAATAAAATAACTCAGTCCAAACTAACCTACATATTGAACTGATTGCTACAGACTTATTTAAATATATCCCCCGTAATACAGAAGAGTAATATACTTCTCAAGCGTGCTTATGTGGCGGCCGCCACGAGAACAAAGAAACATACCGCTTTCCAAACAGTGCGTCTTATTTTCCTCCCCAGCTGATCGCGGCCCGTCTTCTGTATAGCTCTAATGGACAATGTATACGGTAAGTAGGATATAGTGTAACAGCTTGGCCAATAGGTTTTAAATAAAACAAACCACCCAACATACCTCAAACAAACGAACAGGTGAGCATGGCAAGAGGACAAACAATCTTCCCAAGCGCGCTCCCCCTGATCTGCGCGCACCTTGCTTCCGGGAAGCAGCAGATTAGGAAGCCGCGGCCATATTCTACCCCCTTTAAATAGTGTGTCAATCACGGCTCATTCATTGAGAAAAAAAAACATAAAACCCCGCCCCCCTCCAAGGAGTGTCAGACACCCAAAGCGGCCAGCTAGTGCACTTTCCCACACTTGCATGACGGCAGGAGAGGGAAGGAGAGACCGGTGGATTTGGTGATCTCAACGAAGCAGGTTTGAATCAAATCAAATCAAATATTTGGGCTGTAGTGAAGTTCGTGGATATGTTTAGAGCTGCCAGGAATGAGGGAAAAAAAATGAAAACGGAGGAGATAATAATAGTTTTACCCGCGATTAGAACCTAGAAAGCTCCAAAAAGTATGGAACTCCATCGGCCGCCATTACCGAGGTCGTATTGAGGTCAGTCCGTGACGTATTGCCCTGGAAATTGGAGGGCATGTTCGCGAGGGTCTTAGGAGCATTTTTGTCATATACATCAATCGCGTATATCTTACGGCTTTTGCGCAACGCGCATTTGAAATTTAGATTAAATTCTTGATTTTAATCCAGGCGCCTAAAGGGTTAAATCATTATCAACATGCAGCGATGAGTTCAGCTCTGATGTGCAGGGTTGTTTGAAAGCAGTGGAATAGTATGTTGGAAACGGAGTGCTCTGCACCTCGGGCTCTGTCGTAGCCCGTGTGTGGACCCCTTTAAAGTTGAGTTGGGTGGAAACAGCTGGATTGTTGTGTATCAGTGGCCGTTTCTCGATACAAAGTACATACAAGAATGTACTTCCTTACTTGCGAGTTCAAACTTGGGAAGTCGAGAACGAGACGACCTTCCAAGTACAAACTTCCAAGAATGCGAGGACACAGTGCGCTGAACCTGCAGTTTGAGACGTTGGGTACTTGTTACGTTAGCTACGAAAGCTACATGGGGAAGCTGTCAATGCTTGTCCCAAAACACACCGGCAGGTTGGTGGATGACAAGCTTTTCAGATACAAAACCCATGTGTACAGACTTAATTTAAACAATTTCCGCCTGATTTTAAAATATATCAAGTCATAAGCCCCAAATGTATTAGTTTAAAGACAGAAATGGTAAATCCTAGCATTAAGCTCCGCCATTCCCGTATCTCAGAACGGAGCGCCTAAATGAATTATGGAGAATAATGGTCCTGATGCATCCTCGAAAAGATGGCTGAATCGAGAAAACATCTAGGAAATCCATGCGTATGAGTAAATGTGAACTTTTGAATTGGAACAGTACTCGGCTGTGTTTTATGACGTTTCACAAGTCCACGAGATCACAAGTACATTCAAGTACGGATATTGAGAAACAGCCAGTGACAGGTTATGTGTGTGGTGTGTGTTTGAGTGTGTGTGTGTGTGTGTGTGTGTGTGTGAGAGAGAGAGAGAGAGAGAGAGAGAGAGAGAGAGAGAGAGACAATATATGAGAGAATATATGTGTGTGTAGGCTTCAACACATTTCACATGTACATCACTCTTTGACCTTACTTAAAGACATGAGTTTGACACATACTTCTCAACTAAGTGTGTGTATTTGTGTGTAAGAGTAAATGTGTGTGTGTGTGTGTGACGGAGCTAACGTCCATCACCGCTAAAAGTACCGACCCAACAACTTTTATAGGCCTACAGTTTGCTTGTTTATTTATTGATTAGTGATTAATTGAACTCTGTGTGCGTGTGCGTTTGCGATGTGTGTATTGTTCTCACAGTGTGTGCACAGTTCTCTTTTTGGTAATTTGACAGTTATCATCAATTCTGATAATCATGTACACATGAACTCTAATTCATTGGTATATTTAACAAACACTGTTTCAGCACTCCAGTCCTGGTGGGAATTAATATATGAGTCACTGGAGAAAACCAGACAACTAGAAGACAAGGAGAAAACACTACAGGCAGCAAATAAAGAACTGGAGTATTTGAAACAAGAACTGGAGAAGAAGAAGAAAGAGGGGGAGGACATGAAAAAACAACTAGAGAAGAATAAGGATGATGTGGAGGTGAAGAAGAGAGAGATGACTCAGATTAGACAGGAACTAGAGGAGAAGAGCAAAGAGATGGAAAGTACTACAGTCCAACTAGTGAGTGAAGTGGAGAGGAGAGATGGAAAGCTGGAGGAGATGAAGAGAACACTGAAGGGGAAAGAAGAACAGATGAGAGAGAAAGACAGAGAAATGGAGGAGAAGAAGAGAGGGATGGATAAAATAAAACAGCAGCTAGAGGAGGACAAAGAACATCAGATGACTTTTCAAGATAAAGAGAAAGAACTGATGAAAGAGAAAGACAAAGAGAAGGAGGAGAGGAAGAGACTCCTGTATGAGAGAGATAAACAGATAGAAGAGAGAGAGAATAAAATAATAGAGAGAGAGAAGAGGGTAGAGGAGAAAAACAAACAACTGGAGTCACTGTGGAATGAACTGCAGGACAGGAACAGCCAACTACAGGACCTGAGAACCCAACTACAGGAACATGAGAGGCAGCTAGTGGAGAAAGACAAACAACTGGAGGAGAGAGACACAAAGAAATTAGTGACGGAAAATGATGGTGATTATCGTGAATGTGTATGAATGTGTGTGATACAAGTCTGTGTGTATGTGTGTGCTCTGCAATGTTTCACTGCCAGAATTGATAATTGTAAATATGAATTGATCCCAGTGTACGTACATCTGCTTTAATTGACCATTACTGATCCAGTGTGTGTTTGCGTTGGGCTCCCAGATCCAGATCTTCCTCCCATCAGGAGAAGAAACAGTAAGGATGGGAATCCTCCACTCAGTAAGTCATCTCTCTGCTCCATGGGGGTGACTTTCTCCCTGTTCTTCTCAGCAGGAAGTACTTACTAGTCCTGCTACTTGACTTGATACCATGACTTCACCACTGCCACTGAATTGAAAGGGATGAGATTAATTCATTTAATTTACTCACTACAGTAAAGGACCAGCCAACACTGGTAATGTTCAAATAAAAAAAACTCCTGGGGACTGGATGAAATATATTCATAGGGCTGGACTAAAGAAATAAAGGCTAAGGGCCCTTATCCATCATTATGGGCGGCATCACTAATCTCAGTATCAAAAATAAAAATTCTAGACTTGCTTGGTGGTTAGCATCTAGGAGACATACATCCCTGACTAGGATACAAAATTAAATCTAATTCAATAATCTAATTATATTTAATTGTGTATCACTTACAAGACATGTATCTCAAGCTTGGCTTGTTGAGATTGTTGTCATAATGTTATGACTGTGTGTGGTGTGATTGTGTTTGCAGTGGATGGAGAGAGTCCTGGTCCAGCCCTCCCAGTGTCTCCTTCTGTGTCTGAGCTGAGGCTGGTGCTGCTGGGGGGGAGTGCAGCTGGGAAGAGGGCAGCAGGAAACACCATCCTGGGCACACACACACTCACACACACATCCACAGAGACCCAGCACAGTGAGAGCAGACAGGGGGAGGTGGCTGGGAGACGGGTGACCCTGGTGGAAACTCCAGACTGGTTCTGCAGTGGACTCTCTGAGAAGGACATGAGACAGGACGTGGGGCTTTGTGTCCGTCTGTCTGCCCCAGGACCTCACGCCTTCCTCCTGCTTATTCCAGTGGAGCCGTCTGAAGGGGAGGAGAGGAGGATGCTGGAGAAAATGGAGGATATTTTTGGGGAGGGCTGTTGGAGACACACACTGATCCTCTTCACCCATGCTGAGGGGCTGAGAGAGAGGAGTGTGGAGGAGTTGCTCCAGACAGGGAGCCAGGAGCTCCAGCAGCTGGTAGAGAAATGTGGGAACAGGTGTCACCTTCTCAACGTTAAGGACAGACCTGATGACACTCAGATCACACAGCTGCTAGAGAAGATAGAAGAGATGGAGTCAGGAAACAGAGAGAGATTCTACAGCAGTGAGACTTATGAGGAGGCAGAGAATCATCGGCAAAGGATAGAGAGAAGAATAGCGAAGGAGTGGAGGGAGAGGATGGAAAGGAAAGAGATAGAGATGAGAAGTCAACAAGAGAAAGAACTGGAGAATGTTATAAATAACATGCAGGGAGAAATCAAAGAAAAAGATGATAAAATTTGTGCCTTGGAGGTGAGAATAGCAAAGCTGGAGAGAGAGCTGAAGAATGAAAAGAATGAGGAGAGGAGAAAAGAGTTAGAGAAACAGCTGAAGGAGGAGAAGAAGAACAGGAGAGAGGCAGAGAGAGGGAGAGATGAACTGAAGGAAGCGTTTGAGAAAGAGAAGAGAGAGATGGAGGATAGACACAGAGAGGAGATGGAGGAGATGAGAGAGAGCTCTGAGAGAGAGGCCAGGGCTGAAGCAGAGAGAAACCTCATGAAGATAATCCTGCCTGAACTACAGAGAAACATCAGCATGTTTAAAGTGAAGATCGAGGGAAAGTTAAACAGAGAGATGGAGGAGAAGAATAGAGAGATGCAGCAGATGATTGAGCAAAAAGATACAGAATTGAGGAAAACAGCCGCAGAACAGGAGCAGCTGAGGCAGAGGAATTCACACATGAAACAGCAGATAGAGAGTCTGAAGCAGAAGCTTCAGGCGAAAAAGAAAATGTGAAGGGTGATTAGAAAGATGAGAAAGCATAGATTAGCTTTGATAGAAGAATAGATAATGAAGAGGCAAGGAGATGGAGAGGGAACATGAGAAAGAACTGGAACAGGAATGCTTGTTTTTCTTTGTTGTGAGAAAGTGAGCAAGAATGAACAAACATATATATTTTTTTAATGGAGCTGGTGAGAAAGCTGGCAAATTAAAGGACTGAGGGGGAAAAAAAACAATTGTGGGAGGAGTTTGAGAATGACAAACAAAGTGCAGATGGAGGGAAAGTTGAACAGAGAGATGGAGGAAGAGGACAGAAAGGCACTCAGTGGAAGAGTCTCTGAGTCTGAGGGAGAGATCAGGGCCATCCAGAGACTCAGCACCACTATCCTGGAGATTACCTCACACTGCAACCATCAACCAGGATCAACCAGTACGTCCTGGTCATATGGAGCACAAAATGGCCTCTGATGCTGTTGAATGTCCCCAGAATCTCAGAAACCTTAGGTCCAAACTCATCCAAGAGAGTGTCTGTGAAGAGGAACAGTGATATCCAGGCTAAAATCAGCAGTGCTGTCCATCAGCTGGGGCAGATATTAGGAGAGTAAGGATGAGCTGCTGGACCATTGACTGAACTTGCTGGAGCCTGAGTTTAAAGACTGCAGTGCCCTCCCCAGGCCATCCCATGCCACTCCAATGCACTGCACTATTGAAATAAGTTGAACTTTGAATTCAGTTTCACTGTATACAGTATTTGTGGGTATTGTTTCAATGTTGTTATTCCTGTTGATTGAGGGTCAATGGACAGACTTTAATCCCAAACCTCAGTGAGGTATGAAACATGATATTTATGAGTTAGTTATCCATCTGGCTCTGTAACCTGGACTTGTTTTGTGAAGGAGACAACATTAAATGTTGAGTAAATTTAACTTCAGTCAGTTTTGATTGTTCTGAGGATTGCATAGTTCAGAAGTGTCTTTGTGTATTCAGTATGTTGATGGAATGAGAAGTTTACAGTTTTTTTTTTTTTTTTTGCAATAATAAAAAACAAAAACATTTACTGGAAGCTGCAATAATAAAATGATTTAATTAATGGGTGCACACTGTACTGTCGGTATAGCACCACGAGACAATGTATTGTATTTGTGCACTCTACAAATTAAATTAATTGAATTGAATTGAATTGAATTGAATTGAATTAGTGCCATTAAGGTGTTTATATGACCAGAACGCACCTCAATATTCAGAAAATGGCTGCGTTTATATGGACATATTCTGATATCTCATATTCTGATATTATTTGCATGTTCGTTTCATACTGCATTTACGTGGCACCATCATATTCAGAATATTGGCATAATCTGAGGTGACCAGATGTATGAAAAAAATTGGGGACATTTTGGCGATCTGCAAAAAATAACATTAAAACCTTAGGATTTTTTTGCTCTCACCAAAGGAAGGGGGTAGTGTTTTTGTAGTTTATCTATAAACGGCTTAGGAGGCCTTCTTTCTCCCTCTCAGTAGGCTATACAATTAGGGTTGGCACTTATGCCTGACAAAAAAAACTGGGCCCATGATTTGAACTAAAATGTTTTTTTTTTTTTTTAATAGTGGCAAATGCTGATAGGTTACCTATATTGTGTATCAGGATCAGCTGATGGTCGATATGCTGTATCTGGATATTTTTCCCTACTTTACTGCCTCTTGAGATCTCCTCCGGAGGAGATTAGATTTGATTAGAAGAGAGAGATTATTGCAATAATGTAGGCTATCAACTGCTTCCATTAATCAGCATGGGCAGAAGTCATATCGATATCTATCTTACAATATCAACTGACTAACAAATTAGGCTACAACAAAGTTTTATGCTGTTGAAAAAAATAGCCCACTCGTATTTAGATCAATTGCGCAGAAATGAAAATACCTATTTACTGAACATAGCTTTGACACCTAAACTGTTTGAGAAAGCTGAAATGAAAGACCTGAGTTAAATTGCGTTTGTTAAGCCGGCAAAGAAGTTGAAAGGCCATTAGCGGTCAAATAGGCTACGTGAAGTGCGTCAAATGCGCAAAATGGATTGGCAAAGAGAAAAGAGTCAACATGTTGCTACACATGTTGATGTGGAGGGAGAGTGTGTAAGTTGTCCTGGTCAGAGAGCCAAATAGAAAGAAGATCCAATCCAAAGCGGGTGGCAACTCTTTGAAACATGGATTAAAACTGTAACTCAGCTGCAACTAGCGCTGTGCTTTGTTTTTCAACCCTGACCTGTGCCGGACGGACGGAAGGGGTCGGTGGGCTTCTCGGCCAAAATCGGGGACAGGTGCTGGCAGAGACAGCTGGCTATCAAAATCGGGAACGTCTGGTCACCCTGTCACTCCGAATTATATCGGAATAATAATGTTCATGTAAACGCAGTCAGGCTTACTCATAGCGCTTTTTGGAATTCCCCTAGGCTACCATCGGAGTTTGGGCATAATGTGCACCGCAAAAAGACCCTTGCCCCAATCAGTGTTACTGTGGGTGAGGAGTGTTTGATTTTGCCAGGAAAGCGCGTTGGAATTGGGATTTCCGCACTCCGGTAGGCAGCAACTTTAGAGTTGATGTTTCTGTTATTGTTAGGCTGTGTTGCCTATTTTATTCATATAGCACACCCTACACATGGTGCCTGATCTAGATAATGAACGCGTAGGCTAACCTTAGTCGAGGCTACATCACGGATGTTTAATGTAAGATATAGTTTAGACTAGGCCAGGCCTACATTGTTCTTATTTTACAAACTCTGAACAAATATGCTAAACATGCAACAACTAGCCTAGTTTTTATATTGCCTCAAATAGAAGAAGGCATCAGCAACTCTCATGTTTTGCGTGTTAGTCTAGTATTTACTTTTGTTTGTGAGTATAATGATGATCATAGCCCTACTGAAGTAGCCAAAGTCAGAGAGTGTCCTGCCCATAACACCATAAAAAGTAGCCTGAGCGGTGCTGGGGAAAGTTTACCTTCTGTCACTCTGCATAGAGCCAAACCTATAAATAGACTAGCTATAGAAACTTGATCCGGGAAATCTGAAGATATATCGGTCCATGGGAAGAGAATGATACAGACATACTGACAATTGCAAATGGGTTTTCCTCTGTCCGTACTTTGTGAAAGAAAGTGTCTTTCTTTGTAACATATTAATTTAGGGTGACCAGATTGTGTCCGGACGTTTCAAGCCCTTGATATAGGCCAAAAGACAGAAAGTAGGCCTAATGCAGCAACTGAACAGGTTTCTTTTTCTACCATGGAATATTACACAATGTTTTCAAACTGCAAAAATAGCAGATTGTCACAGGGAACGCCTCAAAAGCACCTTGCGCTTCATGGCTTGGGACTGTTTGTTGGTTTAACAAATGAAGCTCTACACCAAAGAAGGGGGATGTGGAATAATGTACAAGGTTTTGACTGGTTAATGGCTTAGCAGAGCAGGATGCATGCTTCCGGTAGGCCTACTTCTGTTCACACTGGTTACACACCTAGAACCAGGGCTTTGCCTTTTCTTCATATGAACAGTGCAATATTTCAATTGTGTACTACTGCAGGCTCCAGAGTCCTGTCATGGTAGAAAAAAATATTTTGATTGAAGACTTGTGCTGGAGGCTAATGTTAATAGCATATATGAATGAAGATAGAGAGAACCCTGGTGTGCTTGGTCTTTGATTCCAGAAAAGAAGACAGGAGAACTGCCATAGGACACATGAAGACGCTGAGGCTATGATGGACCATATGGTGATCTAACACTGTCAAGAGGGCAAAATGGCAACTGGGGACAGACACCCAGGTAAGTTATGTGGGTTATGTGTGTGGTGTGTGCCTGTGTGCATGGGAAGCAAAGGAAAAGGGTGCAAGGTTTAAAACCCACGCCTGTTCCCCTACAGTTCTCAAGCTGGATGTCGATGACGTTTATGTGGTGTTCTCTCCTGGTGATGATGTCACACTGCCCTGTCGGCTTTCTTCTGAAACCAGCGCTGTTGCCATGGAGATCAAGTGGAGTAAGGGTAGAGACTGTATCTACCTGTATAAGAATGGTCATGTGACAGAGGGGAGGGGCTATGAGGGCAGAGTGAGTGTGGACCCCCAGGAGCTGCAGAGAGGAGGCGTGTCTCTCAGGCTGAGGAGGACAACAGAGAGCGATACAGGAGATTACATATGCCAGGTTATCGATGGAAAACATAAGGAGGAGAGCAAGTTTGAGTTGCAGAGTGAAGGTAAACACTGTCATTTGTACTTTTACATACATTACATTTGGGTCACTCTTTAGATTTGCTACCATTTTGAAAATGTCACAGTATGTATTGTATTTGTGTGTAGCACAGTTATACTCATCTTTTAAAGGAATTATCCGGAGTGAATCAACACGTAGCCCTGCTGTTTTATACTGCTAAGCGCTATTCAAAGCCACCTCAATTATCAAATTTCGTGCATCGTAGACCGAGTTTGCAAAACAGCAGCTAACACTAACTGAATGAGGCATATCAAAACTGAAACCTAATCTATTTGCTTTCGTTTTGAGATGGCCCATTCTGTTACGTTGGCTGCCGTTTCGCTATCTCAGTCTGCGTTGCATGAAATTCATTGATTGAAGTGGCTATCAATAGCGCTTGAAACTATAAAACAGTAAGGTTATGTGTTGATTATTCCTTTTAAAGAATCCCTATGTAAGCTTTGGTTACGCCTAACCTGGTTCTCACGCAGATGGATGTTTCTCATCCATCTGGAATTTCGTCGGTTGCCTAGCTGTTTTCTGCTGTGACGGGGCGGGGGTTGTATTAAAAAAAAATCTCGAACCTGATTGGAAAATTCAATGTGCCTGTCACGTACTACTTGCTACGTCATACCTGTTAACATCCTGCCCCACGATTGTGATTGTATCTATGGCATAGAGGCGGGCTCGCGTATGGGGTTAACGGAGACTTCGGGCTCAACAAGGCTCTACCAGACCCTCGTGCGAGGTTACGAAGTTGAACGAAGATGCACGAAGCACGAAGGGTCTGTGTGAGAACCAGGCTAGGTTACGCCATCTACAGGGCTAAGAAAAAGAACAAAATTGAAAACAAAAGTTCTTGCTGATAATCCTCCATGTGGATTCGTTTAGTCAATGGAGAAAGTTGCCACCATTAGTCCCAAAGTTTTCCTAGCAAGATGATTATGGCAGCAATGATTACATGGGTGATCTCTATTCTGATTGAGCAAAAATCCTGTTTCTGTACCGATAAGGCAGAAAAACTTGGGTTGAATGAGCAGGGTCAGTCAGGGCCAGGGAAAAAGAGAAACCTATCTGATGATTCCTGCTAAGAATGTCATGAAGCGCCGGCCTTACCTTAGGTGTGATATCCATAGCATGTCTTGTTTCCTCCAGTCTCTGACATACAGTAAAAGGGACTGTGGACTTCAGTATGGAGAACAAATAGTTAGTCTGGAAATGCACTTGTCTTGATCATACTATGGTTCAGTTCAGAAAATGTTAGAAATTTGTGCTGTGCAATCTAGTGTCAGTATCAGTGGCTTTCCATTGTATTAATGTAAAAACAATGTTACACTTGTCTTGTCTTCTCTCTCTGCTTGTAGATCTGGATATGTTTCCCATTAGAAGATATAACAGTCTAGAGGAGCCACCAGACAGTAAGTCAACACTTCATGACTTGAATGTCTTCTAAAGATTCCAGAAATGTATTTGACACATGTTTAGTTGTACTGGTATAAAAAGCAGTGTGAAATGGAGATTATGCACTGCAACAATTCAAGGAAACAGCATTTCAGACATCACCAAAACCCGCCAGTTCCAATAATGAGCAAGCATGTAGCCAATAGGATTCAAAATATTCTATTGGCATGACGAAGAAGACATCTATTAGGTGAAGATCAAGGGACAGGAATTAAGGAACTCAAGTGTTTGTGTGTAAATAACTTTGTGTGCTTGTGTGTGTGTGTGTGTGTGTGTGTGTGTGTGTGTGTTTTTTTTTACAGTGGGAAGAGAGATTCCTGATACCAAGGTTTTTTATCAGCTCAGACCTGTGCTGAAAGGTACCCGATTCAATATTATCAAAATGTTACCAATGACAGAAAACATCTGACTGGAAGGTTTAGACGTGTCAGAACTTCAGAAACAATTTGCATTAGACTGATAAATGTTTTGAAATACACAATTAATCTTTTAAAATTTTATTCGTAAGATTAGACCTACAGGAAAAGTACGCATGAAACCTGAATAGACAAGATAAAACACAACCAAAGATGAAAGAATGGAGAGAAAGAGATAAAAAGAGCTGACTTGGTACTCTAAGGGCTGATTCACACACAAACTGCGCATTCACTGTGCCTGTATGCTTGTGCATTCACACCAGAAATTGTCTCTGCGTGACCCGGCTGCCTGAGCTCTGCATTTAAAAACTATGGACACCACACAAGGCATGCTTACTGTATTGGAAATGCTTGGAAAATAGAATTTCTTTCTATTTCATAAAAGCGGCATCTGCATGATTCACCGCTCAAAAACTGGATAGGAGCCACACAGAACATGCGTGTGGTGTGCATGAACTGTTTCATGCATTATAAAGTAAAACTGACCAAAGCTGCGCCTGAATCGGGCCATTATGTGGAGTTTGTGACAGAGGAAAAGCATTGAACCAATGATCAAAGGATGCTGTGATCAGGCCTTCACACTCCTGGTTATTTTACAGTGAATAGTCCTCAGGAACTAAAGGTTCATTTGAAGCGTTTCTCAAAGTCGAGGAAGCATGCTTGGAAGGCTGCTTTTTCAAGCATTCCACGTCATTGTCAGTCGACAAGTACTGTTCCAAAGTCAAGCATCCTTCTTAAATCTAGCGAGGACAGAGGCCTTTGTTCATAGATTTTTCAAGGATGCACTGATGGAACCTTGTTTTTGAAGTGTACGGCTTCCAAGGCTAGTGTGCTACCTAGGAAGCATTCTCGACTTTGAGAAACACTCTTGGTCACCTGAGTGGATAATGCTAGCTTGCATTTGGGTGTCACAAAACCAAAGACCGTCACAAACAGGTCAAACAAATAGATTGTCAACCAGAGATCTGAAGAGCACCATGAACCGTCACATCATAGTGCTATGTAGAACTCTGCTTTCCCTGTTGAGAGGTGCAAATGCATCAATAAATCTCTAATTGTCTTTGCAAATAAGATATAAAAGATACATAAGTTTGGGGTGATTCTCTATGCAAACTATATGTACACAGAAAAATATGTTCACTGACTACATTTTATGTGAAAGCGACAAGAAATGTGTCAACTGTAGGCTATGGTCACTGCATGTATTGTGAGCTAATTTTATATTGTTTTAAAAATGTGGCTAAGTTTGTTATTGATTGAATTGTTTTTTTTTTTTTTTAAACATGACCTTTTTTTCATCTTTCAGAACTCATGCAGGGAGTTTCATCGTATGAGTAAGCAGACATACTGTACTGTATTGCATGACCTGTGAACAAGCATGTGCTCTGAAGACAGTTGCTTGCATCTTCTTATCAGAAAGTGTTAGATTCCATCATCAGAAGGTGTGTTCTAGATTGCTCATGTTGCTCTCTTACTGACTACCTCACCTACTGTACCTCGCAGAGGCATTGATTTGCACTGATAAGAATCTGTTCATTTATTGAATAGTGGGAGCAGATTGATGATACAAATTTAGGATGTTGTCGAGAATCTTCCTCCTATGAAGTTTGAACCTCTTTTCTTCTGTGCTTGCAGATCTGAGCTGTATATGGAGCTTGGGGAGTTGGGTCTGGCAAGTCAGCTGAACAGATGGCTCCATTCCATCAATGATCTCTATGACATGCTCCCCAATATTGATGCAGACATCGCTCAACGAAGACGCAATTTGTTTGATGCAATCAGACATGAAGTTGGGAAGGTTAAGGAAGTTGTGCTGCCTGAACTGGAGAGGGTTGCAGCTGCAAAGCTTTGTCATCTGGAACACGAGACAGAGAATCTTGCCACTGAATTGAACAATTCGGCGAAGACAAAAAGGCAAAGAGAAAGAGACTTAGAGCGTTTGAAATCACAGCTGGAGTCACACAACTCTTACTTGGAGAGATACAATGAAGACCTGAGAACAAAATGGAGAAACTTGAGGTCAGCAGAAGACATCCGAGATGAAAGTGTCCGCAGTTCCCAAACAGTACGGGATATTGGAATTGGTCTCATGTTCCTACCTTTTTTGGGATGGATCGCTGGTGAGTTAATGCAGCCATAAAGAAATGAGAGAATTGAAAGAAAAAAAACAAACAAATTTTTATTAGAGCTGCTCACAACCCAATGATTAATGATCTGCTTCTAACTGCTGATTGTCCCCGGCTACATTGGGGCCGTGACCCGGATGGGAGTGAGTGTAATGGATGCTCAATGGTGTTTTTTGCCCCCAAGGGCACCTTCAGCACAGCCTAAAAGGCACTACCCTTACTCTATTCCTAACCCTAACCCCCTCAACCCTCATCTTAACCCAAACTGAGTGGAGTAGTGCCTTGAAGGCAGCGCTGCCTGGAAGACACCGTTGAGGGCAAAAAATACCAAACGGATGCAAGCGTGCAACTCCCTTGTTGTGGGTTTGTTGTAGGTGGTGAACACATAAATCGAAGTATCTGTTAATTATTTATTGTAATGGCAGATGAAATACTACTTTTTTTGGAAACACATGTATTATCTGAATTTATATACAAAAATAGCAAGCCGTTTCTAAGTAGTCTGCAGACATAGTTTAGTAGCAGCCTATAGTTTAATAGGTCACCCAGTTTTAGTGGCATGTCACGGGAAAAATGCAAGTATTTTGAAAAGTAGAAAATCTGTCTATGACAGCACTGCTGATGTAAATAAATGACATCTGGACAAGCTATGACACCAGAAGGTGGAGAACCCAGATTTATTACACTAGTCCCAGATAAATGAATTGTGTTCCTGCGACTGAAGGCTGCAGTAGGTTATATTCTATACAATCTGTAGAAGAGGAATTCTTTGGTATTGCTTTAATTTACCAAAAGGCGAGAAACACTTCACTTTCCCGTCCTTTTTTGGGGCGTGCTTGATCAAAGAGGAGGTTATCTTAACGTTGCACTTTTTATTTTATTTTATTCACATTTCAGCAAGGACAAACACACAGATGTTTTTGGCTACTGCCTTCATCAGTGTGTGTTAGTATGACTTTAAGTGTGCAACTTTAAGTTGCTTAAACTTAAAAAATTCTATTGATTTTCAGTTGTTGTTAATGTACATTTTCAGGTTCAGTCATGGTTGGTGTGGGTCAGACGCAGATGAACCAGGCTGAGGCCTCTTCTGCTGTTGAACATGCCCGAAGGGAGGTGCAGAACTGCGAGTCTCAGGTCAATACCTACTGTGGCAAAGTGTCAGAGTGCAGGGCCTTCATTGGCCAAGCTCAACGGGACATTCAAGAGGCTGACTGTGAAATTAGCAAAGTGGAGGCCAGACTGCGAAAAGTATCTGGGAAGTGTCGTGCTGTTGCTGATATTCTGGCTAAAGTCAGAAGAGCTGTCCATCATCTGGGCCGGATATTAGAGTGAGCTCAAACTGCTGAACTAATGACTGGACCTAAATGGAGCCTGGTTTTCAGACTGTAGCCCCCTCTTCAGGCCATCCCATGCCACTGCAGTACATGCACTGTCAGAGCTGAACTGAACTTGAGCTCATTTTCACTTTCACCTTTCGAATGGATGCTGGTTTTATGTGGCCACATTTGTCTTGAGGCGCTGCACATTTACTTGGAGCAACAAGGGCAGGGCCGTTTCGAGGTACTTAGGGGGCCCCAAGTAAACAGGACATGGGGGCCCTTCACCCCCCATAAATGCCTACATGAGCCTCATTATAATCTTCAAGCATCTTCAATATAATTATTTCTATTGTACAGTTGTCTAACTTATGGGCGAATATGTGGATTTGGATGTCAGTTGTATTTCCCTCTTTGCTAAATAAAAAAATAATTATATATATATATAAGGAATCAACCAATAAGATACCAGCATGCTGTGATTATGTTGTGCCCTATTGGTGCACAATAAAACAGAATACACTGAAATGTTTGTTGCTTGTCCATGGAGGGCCAATAAACAGACTTTATCTGCTTTCTCACTCATTTAGAAATTCAATAAAGAATTTGATAAGTTTTTGTTAAGAGGTATGCATTCTGATGGACAGTGTAATAGTATGCAAACCTATAAAAACGCTAACCTATAAATCAATCATTACCTAAATAGTCGTGCACCCCCACCACCCTGTCTCCCCCCTCCGAGGCTCTCTATTTTTGACCACATGTGCATTTGCACTCCTGAAATAATCAAAAAGACATAAAGACCAGAGACTTCTATCAGATGATATTTCCACTTTGATCGAAGTCTTATTAGGATTGATCAAAATCCTGTTGTAATGTAGTAACTTTAACTTTTAAGTTCTAACAGAACCGGTGTGGACTGAGAGAACCGGTCTAATCCAGAGACTCCAGAACACTCAGAACTGCAGCACTACTGAGAGAGGAAGTGAAGTCAGCAGATCAGACATTCCACACCAAGGGCATAAGACACAAGATTTGAGGGAGGAGGTTCTTCTGTTTGGTCCTGTGAGGCCATATTTCATTCAGGTAGAGGATCTACTCTGAAGTGAAGGGAAGGTACAATTTGAGCTCTAGAAGTGAAGCCTACTGACAGACCTACAAGCCTACAGGCCTGACAGGTCTACAAGCTTTTCTACATTCACTCTATCTTCCTCTCTATGACTTGACCCAGTGCTCCACAGAGAGGAGGATTGGATTAAAGATGTGGAAGTTAATCATTTAAAGGCATAAAAACAATAAACCTGAGAAGGACAGACATTCGTCAGTGTCATGATATGACTTGGGTTGATTTCAGTCACAATGTCAGATGTAATGAAAGCTAGTATACAAGCCCATAAACATGAGCTGGACTTTGTTCTTCAGTCATAATATTCTCCAGATCTGATTCCACAAGTTTGGGCTGTTTGAGACTCTAAGAGAAACACACAACTCTGTCTGCCTTGCTGAAGCGCCAGACTGGGAGGTAAGACCTCTATTATGATGAGCAGAAATTCTTTATGAAATAGGAATCATTTACACCCAAAGCATATCAGTCTTTAATGTAAAGATGCACTGGGCCCTTGTTTTGAGATGGAAGAATTATCACTGCTTTACTGTAAAGATGTCCTTGTTTTGAGATGGAAGACTATCAGTGTTTTACTGTAAAGATGTCTTTGTTTTGAGATGGAATACTATCAGTGTTTTAGTGTAAAGATGTCTTTGTTTTGAGTTCGAAGAATATCAGTGTTTCTCTGTAAAGATGTCCTTGTTTTGTGATGGAAGAATATTGTGTGTTTTAGTGTGAAGGTGTCTTTGTTTTGGAGGATTCAGAAGAATGTTGGAGGGGTTGTGTTAGTGTAAAGATGTCTTTGTTTTGAGATTGAAGAATATTAGTGTTT